>JASANE010002897.1:0-15017 GCA_030248225.1 Trileptium ribeirensis
CCGCCGTAGTGCGATCACCATGGTGTTTCCTTTGTTTCCCCTTTACCCATCGCTTCAGCATGTTGCCCCGTAGGATGATGGCTGTCTTCTTCGAGTGGATCACTGCTGTCAGCTGTCTGCCTTCTCACAGCCACACTGTCCCAACCGTTTCAGATCGAATTTCCGATATTAGTACAACTCCCCATCGCTGCTGCCGGACGTATTCGGCCGCCCGCCGAAGACGTGTCTGGTTGTTTTGGCGCAGCGAAACACCCTGCAAATTCCATGTAGTCACTACGACAATGTTTTTCCTGTTTTTGTTCCCTTGATTTTGCGCCGTCTTTCCCGCCTCCGTTTATTCCGCATATCCCGCGTTTCCGCATTTTTTGTTCCGCGCCATCCTCGCCCGGATTAGGGTGAATCGTTCGCAGTCTTATTCGTCTTACACTCGTTGCATGTCTAGCATCGCTGATTGTGTTTGTCACAGGCTCGGAGGAGCCCTCGCCGATAATATTTGTAGAGCGGATTGAGGGATGGCTGGGCCCGTTTCCCGCTGTCGTGTCGTGGGAGGTGTCGGGGCCTCATTGAAACTTCGGTCCCGTTCCCTGTTCCACGACCCCGGTGCTCCCTTAGCCGCACCGCCCCAAAGGGGCGTGCGTCCCCCGTCTTCGCCAACTTGGAGGCCGAGCACCAGGAAGACGGTGGCCCGAGGTGGCCCGAGGCTCCGTTCACCATTGTGTCATCGTCATCATCATCATCGTCGTCAGCTTCGCCCGCCCGGATGGCAAAGCGTCCGGTATTGCCGACGTTGTTGTTATTTTTGTCGGCTTCCATAATTTATGTTGATTAATGCACCCCCACCGGCTTGGCAGCTCCTCGACGAGTGTCTAAGTAGGACCTTAGTGCAAAACCTTGCGCAGATTGCGCCTGCTTGTTGCTAAAGGTGCATGTGCGGTCGTAAATTTATGGAAAGCTTTTTTGTTCACGACGTCATTCCCTGAAGTAAAAGTTAATCGAATTATACTTATTTATATACTAACATTAACTAGATATTTAGACATTGAATGTCTGCTATGGTCCACGGTGTCCATGCGAAATAATGCCGTGTCTGCTTCGAATATGAAGAATTTTCTGAAAGGCAAATGTGTATGGTTTTGTTTGGCGAAGGTGTTGTAAACAGAAACTGCCAGCTGCCGTTAAACAGAAACTTTACAATTTACACAATTCATCAGAATTACATATCATAGAGAATGCAACACTACACTTTCTCAGAATCGGAAACCCCAAAGGGGGTGCGGACCCCAAAACCCCCGTCTCGACCTCTTTTGAGGCCGGACCCTAGTGCAGAAACTGAACTCATAGGCGAAAAATATGGCTGCTAGGACGCAAAAAAACTTGACCAACCCACCGAGGAAAAACTTGGGCCGCCAGGGAACTAACCGGGAATTGCGACCCCCCCCGTGGGGGCCTCTACCCTCCTCTGGCATGACCGACCGCCGCCACGTATGTTGATTATTATTTGTAATCTATAATAAGACTACACAATATCCTTTTCACGACACCATACTATGTTAAGTTTTTCAAATTTCGTAACAGCGTGATAAAGAAATAGATACATTACAATCATATTTTAAAGAAATATGACTTGTCTATAATTTTTGGACAGTTTTGGCATTGCTAACTGATATCGCATGAAGCATTGTAAATGCTAATTGTATACGCAATATACAATCGATTCGGGCTAATCGATAGCTCAATGAATGATTTTGGTTCGCTTACAGCACTAAGCAGACGTACAGAAGCGGTCCCGGGACAACAGCCGATGCAAAAGCAAAGTATCCATTTTGCTCATAGAATAAAGTGCCACAAAGTCTCTGTTGTTTTATTTTTAGTGACAAATTTAATGATAATAATAATAATATTTATACCGCGCTCTTTTCGCAACAAGGCGTTGCAAAAGCGCCAAACAAATCATAAAAATAATAACAAGCATAATATTCGGTTTCTAGGAAATAAGAAAGTTTTCAACTTAGACTTATATTCGGCAGAGCTCAAGGATCGACTACGAAGTTCAGATGACACGAAATTTAGAGACACAAATAATTAATACCAAGAACTCGACTTTTGCAGGCGCAAAACAGCTGGCCGGTTGCTACGATTTGTAAAGGTCTGAACAACCAGCAATAAACTAGCATAAAGAGGAATAATTTGTACGGATTTTGAAGGCTTCATTGAAAATAATATACATCCGATCTATGGAAACGCCCCAAAAAGTCTGCGAAATAAATCATATGACGCATGTCCAAGATTCCGATTTCAATGTGTGGTTCTATCATAGCAAATGGTTATGGCGTCACTGTGTTTGGGAGAGATTTAGAAATACATGGCGGCGGTCGGCCATCCCAGGGGGGTAACCCCCCCTGGCCGGACAAATTTTCCTAGGGAGGGGTTGGTCGTGAGGACCTTTTTTGGTCCTAGCAGGTATATTTTTCGCCTATGAGTTCAGTTTCTGGACTAGGGTCCTGCCTCAAAACTGGTCGAGGCGGGGGTTTTGGGGTCCGCACCCCCCCCCCTTCGGGGTTTCCGATTCTGAGAAGTGTAGATTGCATGCTGAGTAATAATTCGGAGAATTGTGTAAAATGTAAAGTTTCTGTTTACCGGCAGCTGGCAGTTTCTGTTTACAACAAATTGGTTACTCCCTGGCTTTTCGGCCTCGGAGGGGGGGGGTCCGGACCTCAGGGGGTTCCCCCCGCCCCCTGCCGCCATGTATGGATTTAGATATGTTCTGTTTCCTATCGTTTATAGCAGTAAGGCTTAATGTAATGTGAGAGAAAGGGCTTGCGAGCAGAAAACTAAAAATCGATGTGCTAATCGACAAAGCTCAACAACAAGGTCAACAAAACATAGCGATGATATGCTCTATTTTCCGGCGCTATAACGTAACTCTCCTCAGGGTTAATTGAGTCCTATGGCCGGTGGATAATTTTGACAATTATCAACTATACAGATGCAACAACAATCAATAACCTACAGACAGCAGTAAGTAATAAACTTATTGATTTGAATATTTAGCGCCATTATATTAATACCTATATAATATATATCAATGTAAATAATGAATAATTATAATATTTCACTTATTTTATTTTAATTTTTATTATTACTTATGAATTTATTACTATAAATAATTATAATTGTTAAAATATTTATTATAAATAATAAATATTTATTTTTGTTATTTCTTATTTTGCATTATTATAAATAAAAATTATTATTATTATAATTACATTACCAAATTGTACAATTTCCTATTTTCTAAAATTTAGGTGCCATCCGAAAGATTATCAATTCTATAGTTCGGTAGAAATTATATAATCCTGTTTTCATTCGTTGTCTATTATCAAAATATTTTAAACGTTACAAACGCAGTTTCTTTTTGTTAATTTTAGTTTAAAATTAGACGACGCTTCCATGATTTAATAAATAATTTCTTTGAATTTTGTACAAATCTACCTTTTAGTATTGTGCTGTATCATAAGAATGTACTGTTTTTGATAATTTCATTCGTTACGACATAAATTAATTTTGTTTGTACATTTCCGAACATGTGAGCTGGACATTCCATCAAATATATAAATAAAATTTGTTAAAATTCTGCAACGCCAGTTGAAGAAGGCACACTATAAAATCCAATTAATACAGCGCATCGTATTTTGAAGAGTTGGTGATTGGCTGCATTGGAAATGAATGGGCTATTTGTACGAACCGCATATGGTGAAAATTAAAAAGTAGTCATTTTAATTTGGAAAAGAACTTCAAAATTACCGCAAAGACTCATGCTGTTGCTATTAAATACTGGAACGTTCTGCGTCAACACCAAACAGCCATACAAATAATCTAGCAATAGCAGTGCTTTCTCTTCTAGAAACATAAATCATTCATTGTTGCCAAGAAATCAGTTCAATTAACTTTTATATTTGAGACTTAGTTTCGCACGGATTTATTAATTTAACTTTGGCGAAGTGCTGCGTTAACTGCGGATTAGGAAATGTATTGAGCTCAACACGTTTATTACGCAATTTATACTTACTCCAATTTTCGTAACTTAGTACTACAATCACTGCACAAAGTAAACGGGCAGGTCGGTGCCTGAGGTGCAGTGACACCTTCATAGCCTCACCAAGCTAGAAGCATGGGTACAAATTCGTCTTGTGCGTCGTAAACATCACTCCTGACTCACTTTATATTGTGAATTTGCATGATGTTTTGTATCGGAGTATCTTCAGAAAGCGAGAGCTTAATGCACTCACGCATCGCGTCTCGGATAAAAGCAATATGGTGCCAACGCTGGCTTACGTACCGTATCTATAAACCTAGTTGACAGGGGCCGCACTTTACCACTGTTGAAAGCTATAGGGATAGCCCATCGTAAAGATTAGTCATGACAATATTTCAAACCTATATTTCTCTATCGCTATCATACCGCGCCGCTCATCGAGCTCTGTCCCTACTTGCCAAGTTTGTCTTAGTTATTTTTAAATGCTCATAGTTACCGCGATGTATTGATTTAGCGATATATAATTATAAATTTGCTTGGTTAATCGTCAATTATAGGCCGGCATACCTGTAAAATTTCAATTCAGCCAACCTCTTCCTAATTTCGACGCTATAAATACCTCGCTTGAATTTTAATATAAAATTGGCAATGTGTTCTGTCCTGTACACTTTCGGTGTCCATCTAAGATGTCAAATTTGCTAAACTAGAATAAATGTGTATAACTTGGGTTTTCCCATGTTCCGCACTTCCACTGTATATTGGTAATTTTTATCGCCTGACTGTCACAGCCTATACAATATAATGTAATATAGCAATCTTATCATTGTTGATAAATTTTATTGCAGTATATAAAAAACTCGATTTTAAGCGTTTGAGATTAAAACTTTTCACTGCTGTAAATTTAATTTTACTATATTAAAAATATTAGGTTAACATAACTTATCACAGCATAAATGATACTTTATGCGCAAATTTACTTTGAAAGATCAAACTGTGAATGCGAGATCAGCTACAATCAAACTGTACAATTAGCTACACAAGTAGGCAGGTGATGTAGGACAAAAGTTTGTGCATATTTTAGGCCCCAGATATATGAACTATTTGTGAATCGTCCCCTGATTGCGAATGAAGGCCCCAGATATATGAACTATATATAGTAAGTATTGTGAATCGTACCCTATGATTGCGAATAATAGTGTTTCATTTCATGTATTTTGTGCGCTAACAGCATTGCAGCCGATTATACGTACACATTATGTGTCGAAGGTGAGTGTGCGTACACTTATAGTGTATAGATAAGATCGTTTCGGCGGAGCCAAAGTTTTCAAATCTTCAGGAATACATAATTTTTTCTAATTTACCTAAAATTTTTTATCCAATTTGTGCCGAATTTATAATTTATCCATTTTTTGTTAAATGTTTTATTAATTTTTGCTTATTTGTTCCAATTTTTGCAAAATTTCCTCTAATTTTTGTCAATTTCCACGAAGTAAAGGAGGCTGGTGTGCGGAGCTTTAATGAAGAATGGGCAGATATGTCGGAATTTTCCTTTATCTCCAGGCCGAAATTGGTGAATTTTGAAGATACAGTTATGTCTAAGGTTAGGCTTAGCTTTAGGTTTAGGATTTCACATAAATACTAATAACTCTTTAACCCGTAAACAGATTCACATATTTTAACGCAGCTTCTCAATTCTCGTAGAATGATGTATAAAATTATACATTTATCGAGATAATTTTTTTCGGAATTTTTGGGTACCAAACAGGGAACTATCGGAAAACCAAAAAAATCGAAAATTTTTTGTTTTTAATCCGATAAAAACGCATACTTTCTAAACCAGCACGTCGAGCTGAGTCGAATGGTACTAAAATTGTCGATGTATCTTCAAAATTGACCAATTTTGCTTTGGGTGCTAAGGGAAAGACCTGATTTGTCTTGAGGTGGCGAAGGTCGCACCCTTAGAATGGTAATCCTCCTACCTCCTTTCGGCAGTTATTATAAGTACATATAATTCTTTGCCACGGTAGTAAATTCGCAATAGCATCGTTATTGCAACCTCGTACGAAATATTTTTAATAATTTTGTGAAATGCGTCAATGCGTGCGTCAGGTCTGTCCTAATGTACCTAAAGATAGAGAAGTTTGCAGTTCTTTCTTTAAATTAAGCCAGTCCGTTCAGTATCAATATGCTATCAAACTGACTGAGATTTATCATACTACAATGTACTTCAAAGTAGCTATAAGAAAAATGTTTGCTATTGTGAATTTTGTTTAGTTGTTAACAAATGAGTTATAATTTATGAAAGTTTTCGCAGTCACGTAACTGTTCTACTGAGCACCGCAGCTCTAAAAATAATCGGAAACAAACATTAGTTTCATGCAAAGTGTTCCATTATAGCCATGCAATATCTAACATTTTATGTACTAACACCAACAGCCGATTTCATTTACTGCGTAAGCAAGGAATTATTTTTTAATATCGGCTTAACGAAGTTGGTCTAAAAAGGAAATTTCAGGTATCAAATATCAGTAAGTGGGATTGTAATATGAGATACATAGGTGAAAACAGGTAGAGATTCTTACGCCAAACTATGCCCGTCATTGCACGGCACTAAGCTCGCATCTTAATTGAATTGCTGACCCACTGTGATATAACGCCCGGACTGTCCATATCTGATTGCAACAAAAGTGTCCAACTCGATATTTGGCTTTACATATATGTTGTGTTTAGGTTTGTAACACAAAACCCAAGTTCGAACGAGAACGTTTAGAATTTAAGGCTTTGCTAACAGTTTAAATATCTGAATTAAGCGCCGACCATGTGACATCAAACCTGTTCGCACTTATATTTTATGTTGTTTGGTTGGCTTCAAATCTCTTCGGTCGAAGTCAAAGACGATTTCAGCTTATCTTGGCCTCTCAGTTTTTTCAAAATGCCGGCTTTTCAAGCCTAGTGAATCAAAATTGAGAATTTTTGTCGTCTCTATCGAGTAACGACACCATTTCATGTCCCACTCCTATTAACTATGTTACCGCTATAAAATCATAGCAAAACTAATTTAAGTTTTCTGCTGGGAAATTTTTATGTGAAGTATCCATGGCAAACTACTACCGTGCTACCTAGCAAATAACGCTGCCTCTGTAATAAACGTTTAAACAGTAGAAATCACCATATATCACCACCGTCCCGGGGTGGCGAAAAATATATGGTTGTGAAAATATTTCAAGTAAATTTTGAAAATTAATTTCATTTACTTTTGAAATTAACAGATTAAAAACGTATTGTTCGAGCAAATTGATTTCAATATTGCAATAAATGCCTTTCTTGAAAAATGGCTTTCGTTTTTAGGCGAAATTCAAGTAATGCTTTCAAATTATCGTCAGTAGTTTTGCATTGTATCAGTTAAATATATACTATCATATTGCTAATGTGATGGTATATATTTAATGTAATACTTTAGTGTCGTATTTGGCGTTAATCATACCCAGCAACTTTAGGTTGGCACGGCTCAAATAAGACCAGTCGGTAGTGGAACTACATTTTTGAGCGGAGGTTGGGCTGTGGCATTACGAATGTAATCAATTTTATGTTCTTCAAATAACTATATTGCATAGGGCATAGGGCTTTATCATTGGTAGAAATATTATATTTGAATTCTTCGACCCAAAAAATCTTATAATGGTTTGATCAAAACGATTCTATTTCAATAAATAACACAAATATTGCAAAATTCTCTATTTTAGCTGCATAAGCTTAACTAATTAGCTAATTACTAATTAACCACTCAAAATTTTTTAATCCCAAACATCAGGTGCACACTCTGACATGATAGGCTTTCAAACAAAAAAAAATTTTTTTAATCGGTTCAGTGGTTCTTGAGATCCGTCGGACCGAACGAACGAACGAACGAACGGACGGACATCGACCTTTTTGCTCCCAGACAGAAAATAAAAACGCTTCGCTCGGTTTCGCCGAGCTCCGCTCAATAAATATGACACAACCTTTTTTAGTGTGAAACACAGTATTGACCAATTTATATACTAAGCGCCTGCCTCGTTCGGCGAAATCTTTAGAGTAAAAGATTAGACTTTATTTTATCTGAGAGAACTAAAAATCAAAACAAAAAATAAATAGGAAAAAATACAGCAGTGTCCGAGACAGTATTTTTCAATACTTGGGATAACATTTTATGCATCTTATTCAAGACAGATCGTTGCCGACAATTATGTGCAAAGTTTAGATGAAAATATTTCGGTATTTGCTTTGTTAAGTCAGTTCATGATCTTAAAACCGGTTACATCGCATAAAGTCATGCTTTTTCCTTATGTATAGATATCCTTGCGAACGTACATCAATGAGCCGTAGACGCTGTCATCAAGCTAGAAAAACCGACGCTATAGTGCCCGACTTACAACCAATTTGCTACGCTTCTGGATCCCAAGCGACACTAGCAATGTTATAAAATTGACATATTATTAACCGCCACTAAATATAATTCAGAATCGCATAAACATTTGTATGGATTGTCGGTGTCGCACCTTCAGCTTGCATAGCCGAAAGTAGTAGTATGCACTCTGAAAGTCTTAGAGCTTTGCTTCAAAGCAGTATTAGCGTACTTTTCCATAAAACTGTATTTTATACAATTTATATATTTCTCGAGTTTATTGTACTAACGGTAGTTGGGAATAAAAAATTTTATAACTCGTACCTCCCAATACAGGGCACAAACTGAGTAAATGTCAATGCACACTTGGTCCAGAAAATAATTTAAAGATTATTATAGGTCATATGATCTCGTCAGGTTTGGATTTATAAGGATGTAAATTTTATTTAGTAGCAAAATCTATGTAATTATCCGTTTCTCTAAAGCCGTTAGGTCATGGTTTGCACCAGGCAGCTCTGTCAAAAATTATATCACTATGCTAACTCAGCCAGCTTTGCGGTGCACCTTGTGATTTCAAGCATTTTGTTACGTCCTAAATTACCAAAAACTTTGTTGAGTTCACTTTGTGAAAATGGAAACATACTAAACCCCTCGGTTGGGGAATTCTTAACTATCCTGAAAATTCAACCTTAGGTATATCACTTCAGTTTGACAACAAAAACAATAAAAAACAGAATACATCTGAAAGCCTAGCTATGTAATAATCTAACATAGTATATTAACCGCCATAAGATATAACTTAGAAAAGCATGATGGAAGTTTATTTGAACCGTCGTTGTCACACCTTCAGCTGAGAAAAAGTTTAAAGCAGTAAAGGGCATAGTTAGGTCACTAACTATATCTTCGGTGCAAAATAGTATAATGGGTTATCCTTCTTTCCTATAAACTGAACATTTGGGACAAAATTTACGCAACTTTTCGAATTTAGTGCACTAAAGGTCCAACGGTGGTTGGTAATAACAGTTTCAGGTTATTTTAAGCATTATTATAACACATATAGCGATGGCGGATTATGAAAAGCTAAGTGCTGAAGACGAACGTGCCATGCAAAGGATGCGGCATGTAGCATTCGTTGCAACTGCAGTGAGCACCGCAGCTATTGTTACGTGTATTGTCGGGCTGCCTCTGTTACATTCGTACATTCAACGTGTTCAATCAAATATGATGACTGAAATGGATTTTTGTCAAGTAACGAAATGTTTCTAAATTTGTTTCGTAATTTTGAACAGCTGCTGGGAACGGGAGTGCTGAGAGGAATTCTGCACACATATTCGGACTTAGGTAATATGGGTTGATGTTTAAACACGCACTTTTGTAGTGCATCCTAAACAACCGAACTATGCCTTTCATAATATGATTAGAAGTGTCGCGTCATGTTCATAAGAGCAATAATTTTCATATTATATAAAATGTTTTCTTTTGTCACTAAATGTCTTATATTATATATTATTAAGACTCCCCAAAACTAGCGGTTAAAATGGGTACGCGAGAAATGAATCCGTGCCGTAATCTGTGCTCAATTCATAAAAAATATAGATATATTGTGTATAATGGTGCTTTCATACGTTGAAACTTTTTCTCAAATTTTGATCAAAATTTGATAAAAATTTGAAGGTGATTTTTAAAGAAAGATTGTGACGCTTCGATATCAAAAATCAAAATTAGAGCTTAAAGTTTTTCGGGTAAGTCATCTAGTCCATGATTGACTGAAGGCATATCATTGAAAAGTTTCAAGATTGTTCCCAACTTCAAACCTAATGCCAAAAGTGCGAATAAAGATGCTTTAAAAATTTGATCAAACTTTAAGCTCAAATTTTGATCATAATTTGAGTAAAAAGTTTGAGCGTGTGAATATGCCTTAATAGCAATAGTAAAAGTACTGAAAAACCTCTTATCGTGCAACTGTAAAATCAGCTCCAAAAGTATGCGTCGACTGTAATTCCAATGTTATTTGTTTGCTTTATCGTTTGTCTGTAAAAATTTATTATATTTCATGTTTTTAGTCTCGAGCAAGGCATATGTTGACCGAAGTTGGAACTATTAGCTACGCAAAGAAAGCTAAATTACGGAAAGTACGTCAGAATGCTTACGGCGCAGGTACGGCGAAAATTACTGTTTTTATCTTATATATCTTGTATACATTGATGGAGATTGAGTTATTTGCAGCCGAGGGTGTGCTACCCTATCAGATTGCTCCATGGACGAAACCATGGTGTGGGACCAACTTTTGGATTCGCATGATTTTTTTATGATATTTTAGTTTTAAGGACAGTTCTTATTCATTCACCCGATAAATTATATATATGCTAAGGGCTACATTGACTCAGCGGAATAGGTCGTCTTCGACGGAGAGTGAGGTGCATGGTGGGAAAATTGATCGACTAGGATTTGACTGAAAATCGTCCGCCGGCAATCCAATTTTTACTCAATTTTTTAAATGTTGCAAAATTTTTCTCCCAGAACGCCGAACTTTAGGGTTATGGGACCATTACCATGGCCACTGGCTGGTCTAGAAATTTCTGACAGATGAGGGAGGGGGAGATTCTCGGACCACGGTTCCGTCTGATAAACAAATTGATTTACCATTTTTAAATTTTTAATTTTTTTCAAATTGTTGATGACTCAATTTAGGCCTGACTGTGGGTGCTCGGGCAAACCCTCTGGATCTCTTGTGACGGTGGTAACTCTGCTACCCGCTTCTATGGACATCTAATGTGATATATCTGTACAGGTTATGCGTCAAATATTTTGACTGGCCGCTGGTTTAGTGCCCCTAAATATTTGGCAGGTAAAACTAATAATTTTACCCTTTATGCCGGCAACCTTTTACGTCGGGATCTTAGTAATTAGACTTCTCACATCGGCGACCAATCATTACTGTTTCTGATATGTATACTGAATGAATTTCTTTCAGGCATTTTTAACATAGGGCAATGAATTTAGCTTATGCTAATTACTAGTGATATAATGGCTATTCGTAAGGCATTTCCCTAACAGTAATTTTCACTAACTAACTCCTAATATAAACATAAAAAATTTTTTTTCACTTGGGCTGGGCCACGTCGAACACGTTTGTTCATAAATTAGCATTGAAAAAGCATTTGTCCATCCAAGCATGACAAGAAATCGCTGCCCTTGTGTGGATTGGTAGAATAATTCAAGAGCGCTTTACTCCTTTCATAAGGAGTAGCGATAGAGTGCGAAGGAACGTTAATATGCATGCATAATTGAGGGCTCTGGCATAGGCTCTGAAAATTTTAAACAAATTGCGGTTTGTAGTATCAACGGTTCAAATATGCAATTTCTAATGGTACTGTGTTTACTCCACTGCTAGGGTTATATATAACCACCCAGTCTTAATCTTGAGTTCGTTGCTCAAAGTATATGTTTATTATTGCGGTTTGTAGTATCAACGTCTCAAATATGCAATTTCTAATGGTACTGTGTTTACTCCACTGCTAGGGTTATATATAACCACTCAGTCTTAATCTTGAGTTCGTTGCTCATAGTATATATTTATTATTGCGGTTTGTAGTATCAACGTCTCAAATATGCAATTTCTAATGGTACTGTGTTTACTCCACTGCTAGGGTTATATATAACCACCCAGTCTTAATCTTGAGTTCGTTGCTCATAGTATATGTTTATTATTGCGGTTTGTAGTATCAACGTCTCAAATATGCAATTTCTAATGGTACTGTGTTTACTCCACTGCTAGGGTTATATATAACCACTCAGTCTTAATCTTGAGTTCGTTGCTCATAGTATATGTTTATTATTGCGGTTTGTAGTATCAACGTCTCAAATATGCAATTTCTAACGGTACTGTGTTTACTCCACTGCTAGGGTTATATATAACCACTCAGTCTTAATCTTGAGTTCGTTGCTCATAGTATATGTTTATTATTGCGGTTTGTAGTATCAACGTCTCAAATATGCAATTTCTAATGGTACTATGTTTACTCCACTGCTAGGGTTATATATAACCACTCAGTCTTAATATTGAGTTCGTTGCTCATGGTATATGTTTATTATTGCGGTTTGTAGTATCAACGTCTCAAATATGCAATTTCTAATGGTACTATGTTTACTCCACTGCTAGGGTTATATATAACCACTCAGTCTTAATCTTGAGTTCGTTGCTCATAGTATATGTTTATTATTGCGGTTTGTAGTATCAACGTCTCAAATATGCAATTTCTAATGGTACTATGTTTACTCCACTGCTAGGTTTATATATAACCACTCAGTCTTAATCTTGAGTTCGTTGCTCATAGTATATGTTTATTATTGCGGTTTGTAGTATCAACGTCTCAAATATGCAATTTCTAACGGTACTGTGTTTACTCCACTGCTAGGGTTATATATAACCACTCAGTCTTAATTTTGAGTTCGTTGCTCATAGTATATGTTTATTATTGCGGTTTGTAGTATAAACGTCTCAAATATGCAATTTCTAATGGTACTATGTTTACTCCACTGCTAGGGTTATATATAACCACTCAGTCTTAATCTTGAGTTCGTTGCTCATAGTATATGTTTATTATTGCGGTTTGTAGTATCAATGTCTCAAATATGCAATTTCTAATGGTACTATGTTTACTCCACTGCTAGGGTTATATATAACCACTCAGTCTTAATCTTGAGTTCGTTGCTCATAGTATATGTTTATTTTGCCTGTTAAACGGATCTTTTGATTAACGTCGCTCCATGTTTCATCATACGTCAAAAGGCACCGCTTTATTAGCGTGTTGAATGAGATATATCAAAACGTGTTGATATGACTTTGAATATGCTTTCAGTTGTAGAACGCGAGTTGTGGTCACGTTACGAATGTTGTCCATTTTAGCGATTAGTGGAGCCTGTCAAATAGTACTTTATGTATTGTTTAAGGAAATTTTAAAATACATAGTATACGACCGATTTAGCAAAGTTACTTTTACTTAACTATTTTCAAAATACAGTATAGTTTTATCATATTTATTTTGATTCTAGGTGTCACGGGGTACTCACAACAGGCCTGTAAGTTGTTGCTACATTTTGTTCCTCATCACTGGTATATACGGTTATAATATCTAATCTAATCTAATCTCTAATCTAATAATTATCTAATCTAGCTTGCCAAAACATAGATTTTTTGTTTTAGTACGTTCATTTGTGGCTGTTGTGCTTAATAAGATGTGGCTAAAATATTGAGTTGTGTCAATTGTGGTTAAACATTGGTGTGCATGGAAACCAAAAATTATACTACATCTATTTGCATGCATAAAATGTTTGGTTTATAGCTGATTTTATGGATATAAAGTTAAAACATTTTAAGTATTCAACAAGGTGATAAAAGATTATCGTTGTCTCGAAAGTTCCATTTAGTTCAAAAATTTGCGTCATTCAAACACACGAGGACAATTAAGTAGAAATGATTTAGGGCGCCAGTCGTCCTACAAATCCAGAGGTTCGGGGTTCAACTCACTTCGGCACCTTTTTGAGCTATAAGTAGTTTTTCTTCCATAAAATATATACATGGGCACAGGACGTATAGACATATATGATTAACCTGAGGGCTTATTTTTTTACATGATTTATCAAATATTTTGCTTCGGAACAGTATTTTAAAAAACCATATTGCTAATTTTTGCACGAACTGGTTCTTTGCTGGGGAAAAGAAAATAAAATTACCAAAGTAAATTAAACACGGCACAGCCGGAAATTTTGCGAGTGCGCAAAACCCGGGACACCCGCTTGGTAACACGTGGAACTAAAAGTGTCACAAATTCCAGGCCTCCAGCATTTCCAATTATAAGAAGCCAGCAACAAACATTTTGATGTGGTAATTATTAAATATGTATTATGCTTTTGAAATGACTTATCTCAAGACTGATGACGTCAATGGAACTCCGTAATCGGGATGTTAACATGATACAAAACTTGCATAATGGTTAAACTAAATATTGTTAACTATAGGACACGTGCACAAAATGTTGACTAAACAACAGAAAGATCACGATATCCACGAAACCATCAGTGTTTTACCTACAGTTTCCTCTCTCACTTTTTGGCATTAACTATCATACTTTCGTGTGTTGGTTGGTCGGAATTTTTAGACGAACACGCGTTACCTAACAATGAAACACAGTGGACCTCTGTGACAGCTCGACCAGCCCCTATCCCTTATGGCTGCGCCAAAGGCGCCAAACCCATAGATGCCGCAGCAGCTCCGACCGCCGAAACCCCTGGGAGGCCTGAGGTCCCTTTTCCGACGACCCAGGTATCCCCATGGCACCTCAAACTTTAAGCATGTTTGTCCAATATATATTGTGGCTTTTTATCATTCGCTGAAAATTTTGCCAGGGGACATGAAGCAATGGAAAACTGCTTTGGAACCAGAGGCGCTGGATTTTGCCCGGGAACATGAAAATCAACCAAAGGCTTCGAAATCTGGACCGCAAAAACGTTGAAACTGATTTTGAGTATTGAGTGGGCCTTTTTAACCTTAAACTTGACTTAAAATTGATTCAATTTGAGTTAAATTTGACTCTG
>JASANE010002898.1:0-13480 GCA_030248225.1 Trileptium ribeirensis
GGGCAGCCCATCCCCTAAACGGGAACCTCTGGGTGGGATTGGTCTTTCTTTCTTTCCGGCACCTTTTTACCACCCGTTGGACACCAGGCTGCCACACCATGGGCTGCTCTATCGTCGAAGGCTGCAGTGCTGTAAGTATACTCTAGGGTGGGACATAATTACCGGAATTATGTCTTCGCGTAAGCCTCGCCTAGGGGTTACCCAGCATGCATGCCGGGGAAATTTTACGCTTAGGGGGCTTGGCGGTTATGGTCCAACACCCACGTTTTATTTAGGGGCATCCTGTGTCACTTGTCCCATTAACACTAACCCATAAAATTCTTAGTTATTTTCAGATTTCCCAGCACCTACAGCTTATTCAGGTAAAGTTACGACTTGGGTATGTGTATCCCATAATACACGGTTATCGCGAACCCATACCCGTATCAAAGTATTCAAAAATCAATACAAAAATTGTTATCATGATGTATACGTTCTATTTTGCTGGACAAAGGAAACTACCTTTATGCCTTATTAGTGTTATTCTTTGTTATCTACTTACCCTAGGTGCATAACGCCAAGGCTGTTAAGTTTTTTTTATATAATACATTGGGTACTAATACTGTTATATTGTTTAATTCTTGTTCACAAATTCCAAGCTAACAATGGTATTAAAATTTTCCAGCGAATTGGTGCTATTGTTAATCAAATCTGAGCCGATCTCTGATTGTTTATTGCTTGTGTCCATCCAAATAAAGGTGCTGTCACCTATAGCAACGTAGACATCCTCTCTGGCGCTAGCACTAGCTTGACCCCTAGGAGCTTATTGTTAATTGCTTATACGGTGCTAGGCAACCATAAAACTCACCCCAGTTCCCCTACATTATTCGATTATAGAGACATTGCAGTACATACCTTTAATTTTTAGGTCATTTGTATATAACAATAGTTTTAAAGCCCTGGTGCAATTTGCTTGCATACCATACTAGTATTACAAACAACACAGGTAATACATTTTACTCTTTGGTTAATACTTAAACGGTATCAAGACATTCCAAAGTGTATTAGTATACAACCTCTAAGCTTTGGACCTGACGGTTACCAATGCCTTCTCTAGCTCCATACCCTGTCTTAACTCGGGCCGCATTGCTGAGTTAAGCCAGAGCTTGGATGCCTTCAGAGCTAATGCAGCTCACTCCTCTCTAAATACTGCCAAATTATAAAATACAAACTAAAAGTAAATGTAAGATTCCTTAGGTATTCCTCGTTCAAAATCTATCGGAAATTCCAATTAACAAATGTTAGCAACGGTTACTCGAACACCCTTTTGCTAATAAGATTTCTCTCAATAAATATTTTGTTATCAAAAATACCAATTTCATCCGTTAACATGACTCGATGTCAATCTAAATTCAGCTGTTCACGAGCCTACTCGGGCGCACCGTGGCAGTATTAAATTTTACCAATATACAAATAAAATCTTTCAAAGAGAGCTCTAGGTTAAATCCTACACAAGCCTACTCGGGCACAGCAGACAACAGAAAAGTTTTGTATAAAAATTTACAACAAATTAGCAAAATACTACAGGCTCGCCACTCGAGCTTGCTGTAGTTTAAAGATAACTTTTCATGGATAATAAATCATATACATGGTTAACTTCACATTTTTGTAATTCAGATCTTACACACCACTTTACCTTTCCACCAAAATCTACTTTTTCTAAATTCTATTTTTCTTTTAACTTAATACCACGGCCCGTTATGCGAACTTGTCACGGCATACTTAAGCGTGGATGGCACAATTACTCGAGCTTGCCAACGCTGACCAAAATTGCTTAAATTTAGTTTAAAATTTAACTGAACCAATCTTTAGGCTTTTTTAATATCAAAATTCATTACCCAGGGCTCGTCTTGTGGACATTGCTAGGGTATGATCTTTAATAGCACAGATACTCGAGTTCACTATCTAAATTTTACCTTACACAAAATAAATTATTTCAAATTCGCTATGGCTGAAAGGTGCCGGGTGCACAAAATCAAGCCAAACTAAATTTTAAACTTTTATTTCAAACCCCCCTCTAGTACTTTTATGCTCCTGGTTTTTCTAATCCTTTCACACCCCAAAGGATTCTATTCAAATGCTGTAATGCTCCACTTAAATTACTCAAGCAATTGTTCAAAGTAACTTACTCATTACACACGGCCAACCCAATTTATTTCAAGAATGGTTATATAATCCAGATACAACTTTGATATCCCTGCCCGGAACAATGACATGTCTACCAATGGGAACTCGCGCAACTTTTCTTTCGTGACAAAGGGTATCTCCGACCGCTGGTAGACCGGTCCATCCCCTTGGTGGCTTCCTTCCCCTAATCTTGACCATACTTATATTTTTGGATAATTCTCGAACTCGCTCTGTTTTCACCTCCTTTCCCCTTGGCCACCAGTGGAGATGTCGGCTACGTTTTGGTAAGAAACGTGCCGCGGAGAAGGCCGATAAGCTCACAAACAGTTTTACACAGCTTCACCAGTTTAGCTTCACCTGGACCAAAATGAAACAAAAAAACTTCACTGCAATTTTTATTCAAATATAAAATCTAATTCCGACTCATTAACGGTTTTACACAGCTTAGCCAGGTTTCGTTCTCACCTGGACCAAAATGAAACAGAAAAACTTCACTGCGATTTCATTTCAAATATGAGAGATAACTCCAACTCATTAACAGTTTTACAAGGCTTCACCAGTTTAGCTTCACCTGGACCAAAATGAAACAAAAAAACTTCACTGCAATTTTTATTCAAATATAAAATCTAATTCCGACTCATTAACGGTTTTACACAGCTTCACCAGTTTAGCTTCACCTGGACCAAAATGAAACAAAAAACTTCACTGCAATTTTTATTCAAATATAAAATCTAATTCCGACTCATGAACAGTTTTACACAGCTTCACCAGTTTAGCTTCACCTGGACCAAAATGAAACAAAAAACTTCACTGTAATTTTTATTCAAATATAAAATCTAATTCCGACTCATTAACAGTTTTACACAGCTTCACCAGTTTAGCTTCACCTGGGCCAAATTAAAACAAAAAAACTTCACTGCAATTTTTATTCGAATATAAAATCTAATTCCGACTCATTAACGGTTTTACACAGCTTCACCAGTTTAGCTTCACCTGGGCCAAAATGAAACAAAAAAACTTCACTGCAATTTTTATTCAAATATAAAATCTAATTCCGACTCATTAACGGTTTTACACAGCTTCACCAGTTTAGCTTCACCTGGGCCAAAATGAAACAAAAAAACTTCACTGCAATTTTTATTCAAATATAAAATCTAATTCCGACTCATTAACGGTTTTACACAGCTTCACCAGTTTAGCTTCACCTGGGCCAAAATGAAACAAAAAAACTTCACTGCAATTTTTATTCAAATATAAAATCTAATTTCGACTGCAATACAATGTAATAAATAATTATATATAATTATAGTGAATGTGCGTATGAGAGATAATTTAAAAAATATACACATCAAAGTAGGTGCTAGGAAGTTAACAAATTTGTTGGACAAAATGTCCTCACAATATAGTAAGCATGAAATGTGTTTCAAGTTATACAGTTTCTACCAAGGGTTTTATGTAAGCCTGATTTTGTTGGACGCATCTAAGAAATCGTTTTACTACTCCAGATAGATTGATTTAAAAAGAAATTATATTTCAATTAGCTTTACATTTTGGTTATATCGAAAACGTCTCCGAATTAATAAGGTAAAACCCACCAAATTTAACAAAATATTTGAAAGGAAAATAAAATTGGAAATTCCAATTGGACTGTAACTCTATTTTGTAAAGAATTTTGAGCTGTTTTCCCATGAAATGTTATGTCCGCTTAAAGATCATGAAAAATATAATAAAACATTGGCATATTTAGTCATTGCAAGCACGTAGCCCAAAACGTACGTTTCATTTTACACTACTATTGTTTATATAACCGCTATAAAAACAAATAGTAAGCTAAAACACTTCTGGTAAAAACAAAAAAACATTAACTAGTTAACTGGAACGGCGAGAACAAAACATCGAACCCAACGATATTCTTAGTTCTATTACACCAGATAATTGCCAAAATTTGACTATTTTTGGATTTAAAGCAGTGAATATTTAGCATTCTGCAGTATTTCGGAGATAAACTAGGTGGCCACTGTAAGCTTAAGCCTAACCCTTTCACGCCCGAACTAGTGTGCGTATTGTATAATGTTTGACAAGCTTAAGCATGCGCCGGGGATCGAACCCCTGGTGTATGCGTGAAAACTGCGTATGCAAACAAACCACTAAGCTATCTGGGAGAAGTTGCTGGGTTCTTCACGGAACCTCACTAAGTGAGCGAATGACAACGCACGTGCAAACATGCAACGCGAGATACTTAGTTTTCTCAACACGTTGACACGCACTATGCCAATTGGCAGAGTTTGGGCATGAAAAGGTTAAAAGGATGCAGATGTTGTCGAATTTTTTATTTTAAGAAACAGGCAGCTGAGCATCATGTTTCACCCAAGGAAAAACTGAATGGGCACCGCCCGGATTTTTTGTTGGCCGCCCGGTAATCAGGCGGGCAGAAAAATGGTCAGCCGGAGTAAAGGCCGGCCTGAAAAGCGTCCTGGTCGGAAGAACGGCCGGTCAGCGACTTTCCAACATTAATTTTGCAAAATTCTTATGTGATATTTTTTTAAAAATCTTAATATTTTTCCGTGTTGATTGTGCCCGAAATTGTATTCATCTATTACCCAGTGTGTAAAGCGACAACGCCCTTTACGCTGCAGTTCTTATTACATAATAACAAATAATTAATCTATACCAAGCAGCCTCGAAAGCAGCTTGTATTTTACAACGAAGCCTCTAGCGACCATAGTGACCTGGCGGCCTCTAATGCCTACGCAATCGTAAATTGGATATTACTCTGCTCCACGTTATTTGCATTTTTTCTTGCATAAATGTGGTTTGACCAGAGGATTTCTAGTTGGAAGACGCACTCCAGTGGTCATGTTCAAAAGTATCCAGACATATTACCCGGTTTATACCCACTGCCGACGATGCCTACATATCGTAATAATGCTTGAAAATACAAATGCCCAAGTATGACAATATTCCTGCCGTCAAGTACGTTTTAACTTTTTTTAAACCATGTGCGCCACTATATCAATACATTACAGATTATTCCCAAAGTGTTGACTTATGATAATGAAACACTTAACATATTTTTATATGCCATTCGAACCACATTGACGATTTTAGCCGAATGGAATGACTTCGGTGGAGCCCTAGTTGTGTTGGGCACCGGCCAGGTTTTTCGTGTACCGTCCTGCCGACCGGAATAAAAACGACCGACCGGCAGTTGGGATGGGGGGATAAAACGCTCACTTTCTGAAACCACCCCCACAAAACTTTGGCGTTTGAAAAATTTTTGTTGGTGATATCACGATATTTCCCTAAAATTGGTGGAATTAAAACCCTGGAAGCAGAAAGAGCCGAAGCGAAATGAAATGCGTGGTGTGTGATTTATTTATAATGGTTATAGTGAAAAGTACCATACTCTTGACGAAACAAAGTCGTCTCATGATTTTTATACAATAGAAGCCATAAAATGTTTAAATTAGCATCCCTAGCAAAAACACACAAAATAGACAACAACATAATTTGTTTAGTATAAATTGTAAATATATTAATCCTTTCATGCCCACTAGGTCTAAATGGACCCAACGCACATTGCGAGTCGTTGTATTTACTGAGTTGTCGTATGTCGTGCGTTTGAACGTACGTTGTTATTCGCTCACGTTGTGAGGTTCCTTAAGAAACCGAGCAACAGCTCCCAGATAGCTCAGTGATTTGTGTACTCAAGTTTTACCCGCACGTACCGGGTTCGATCCTAGGCGCAGGCTTTAGTTTGTCAAAGATTGCACGATACACAAATTAATTCGGGCATGAAAGGGTTAAACATATTTACACACAGCGATACTAAATCTTAATCTATATATCTAATATGTGACATATTTGCAATATATAAATCTTAAATTAAAAAATATTAATTACAATTGATAATTACAAAAGACAAATCAGTAAATCAATAAATATATTTAATCATCAATTTTGCAATAAATCTTGTTTACCCATCTTTCAAAACTATATCTATATCGGTCGTAAACTCTGATTCATAACTACTTATTGATCATTGGAATATTGTTTTGGTAAACAAATTTACGGATCATGTCAAGCCTGCTCATGGCGATCTGATACGACATAAAATACCGGGTGGCGGTGATTGGTTTTAAGATTGTAAAAGCTGACTTGACAAAGGGGTTAACCCATGTCCACATATAACCTAAAGTTCATTCATTTATAGTGATATTCTCTACTTTAAAATATTTTTTACATGTTTTTATGCCGGTTCACAACTCTGATACGGAGGCGTTTGGTTGTCTCATTTCATATAATTGAAACGGATTATGCGGTCTTTTATTTGCGTTTGCTAAAATTTCAAATACCGTTAGGAGAATTGTGAAATTATTTTCACTGTTTAGAATCGTGATCTTGACAAAAAATACCATGGTGTGACACAATTTTCATTATAATAACATTTAAAATTGGTTATTTGATTTCGTACATTTTATGACGTATATTATTATTAGAATGCAGTATTTTACACAACGTCACAGTCTATTAATGATTCTTGGTTTACCTTTGCCTTAGACATTAATACCCGGTACATTGCCAAAAAGAAGCATCTCTCTAGATGCTCCATTTCACCATAATTAATTTTTAAACTATGACATTAAAATTGAAATTTAAAGTTCGTACAATTTGGAAAAAGAGCCGTATGTGTACTACAGATACCATTTTTCAACTATTATATCCCGAACCGAGACTCTAACTACCACAAATATATCATTATATGGAACCAAGAATTAGCAGCGTTCTCGATACACAATGCTGTCTTGTTCTAACGTGTTCCTATCAAACCCAGCATAGAACGATTTTGTATAAGAAGTTGTTCTTAGTTAAAAACATCGACAAACACGTAGATAGATACGATCCTTTACCATAGTTGCGATATTTAGGCTCAAGGGATGAGTCTGACATCAATTTGAATTCATACATACCCCTTGCGCTAAGATATTCTTGCTAGGTAACCATAATTTGATTTGGAATTTTAGCGCCTTACACAGTGTTACTTTGGAGAAAATAGCGATAAAGTACCCATCGAACGACTTCAATTATTACTAAAATATAACCGTAACAGAAGACAGAGTGACAGTATATATCGAATATTTTATAAAAATAAATCATAAAATCTATTTCATGTAATCTCTCAAAATTTCTGAATTTTATTTTATCTCTGCTGCGCATTTAAAACAGAGCTAACGACACGACGTAAAATTAAATAAGTTAATTTGTCTCAACTAAGTCTATTTTTGCAATATAATATAGCATAGATTTTCACAGTTGTTCTCCTGAAACCGTACCTTACGAGAGTGCAGAATTTAAGCGAGCATAATGGCAGACTGGGTCAAGTTTTATCAAAATCAGCAACACATAATATACACAAAAGGACAATATTTACGAACATGAAATCCACAATTTTATGCACATGCATTAGAGCAGATAGTTACGTTGCAAGCAGCAGAATGTCATAATACGAGTTAGATTTGACAAAAAATTGTCTTAATTAAATGAGCTGACAAATTGATGTATTTGCCAAAGTTCCGCATATTATTATTTTTCTATTCTACTGGGCTCGTTTCCCGATTTCCAATATCCCCCGACGTAATTCTGCTACTCCGATTTCTCAACATTCAAGGATTTTATTGCCCTAAAATTCCTTTTCTAGTTCCACGTTGATATGCCCCAAGCTGACTGCTGAAAACAATATCCCAGTTTACACTAATACTTTGCCTAAAACACTGATTTTTATTGAAAAATTCTTTATTAACCTAAGAGCCGAGTCCTCTAAATGTTTACATTTTTACACACAAATGTTTAAAATGTAGTAGAAGCAAAAATTTTAGTACATTGGCTTTAATTTCAATCTTTAGTTGCAAATGTTTGAAAATTTCTACTTAAGTAATGTTAATTTAGACCAGAGTAGTTTAAAATTTGACATCTTTTGTCGATAGAGAGTTTGTTATAACACGATTGGATCACTGCTAACGCAGTTTGAATACCGTGAATCATTTAAAAATTTGCCAATGACTTTATCACAGTTTGATTGCCGTCATAGATTTTAAAACTTGTCAGTGGTTTGATTATTAAATTATCAAAAATTACGAAAGAATGGAGTTCTGCCCATTATAACGCCGTGGGACATCATGGCCTCGAAATTTTTAAATCAAATATAGTGTCAAAAATTAGAAAAGAATGGGGTTCTGCCTATTATATCGCCGTGGGACATCATGGCCTCGAAATTTTTAAATCAAATAGAGTGTCAAAAATTAGAAAAGAATGGGGTTCTGCCCATAATATCGCCGTGGGACATCATGGTCTCGATATTTTTAAATCAAATATAGTGTCAAAAATTAGAAAAGAAAGGGGTTCTGCCTATTATATCGCCGTGGGACATCATGGCCTCGAAATTTTTAAATCAAATAGAGTGTCAAAAATTAGAAAAGAATGGGGTTCTGCCCATAATATCGCCGTGGGACATCATGGTCTCGATATTTTTAAATCAAATATAGTGTCAAAAATTAGAAAAGAATGGGGTTATGCCCATAATATCGCCGTGGGACATCATGGCCTCGAAATTTTTAAATCAAATATAGTGTCAAAAATTAGAAAAGAAAGGGGTTCTGCCTATTATATCGCCGTGGGACATCATGGCCTCGAAATTTTTAAATCAAATAGAGTGTCAAAAATTAGAAAAGAATGGGGTTCTGCCCATAATATCGCCGTGGGACATCATGGTCTCGATATTTTTAAACACACAAAACTAACAAATAAATGGACATAAATAGGGGAACAGGTTGCAAAATATATGCTCAGATCTTGGGGTTATTGGCTGGGATGAATTCTCTCAGAGATTACATAACTTAAGGTCAACACCTTTTGATATAGGTATGCAAGGATCAAATTCTCAATTTTACCCAGACCTTTATATGCTCTGAAAGTTTTCGCATCTCTCCCAAACATGGTAAGGCTTTTGCGCCATTGTTTGGAATATATTTTACAAAGTAGATAAAAATGTTTTACAAAGTAGATAAAAATTATATTATTTTTAGATTAGTTATAATAGTAGCCCGTACATTACCTATATAAATTAAAATTTGCATAATTGTTTATAAACATCACAACATATATATCAAATTAATACGTAAATATTCATACATGTATTAAAATTGCATGAAAGTTGAAATGCATAAAATTTCAAGGATGACATAAACGTACAGCACATAGTGCTAATAATATTTCATATGAAAATATGTTCATTGCAATTCAGGGGCGCAGAAGGAAACCGGGAGCAGCCACCCAATTTTCAAACAAAAAGGTAGCCATAAGGAGGCCTTTCATCACTCTTACCGTCACAACCTTTCTCTCGGTTTGGAGTAGCTCAGTGCATTCCCTGCTGCAATCTCGTTAAGAAATATTATATCTAGCTGTCACGGCAATGTCACTTTTAGGAGCGGAAATGGAATGCATGCTATATCGTCCTCGATATATATTAACCGCAAGGTTTAGCCTAAAGCTTAGGTCCTTATATGAAACATACACTAAGCCTGGGCTGGGGGAACTGCCGCGCCCCGAGCCCCCGCGCTAAGTTGCTCTTTTTTGTAACCATATAACGTCTGGACGCTTAAGATGACATGGGCCGTGGTCACGATGTCATGCCGTGGTCACTCTAATTTCTTTGTGAATCCTACGTAATTTTTGAGGAAAATTTATGCAATCGGACATCTAAAAACTAAGTGACCTTGATTTTGAAATCAACCGTTTATTTGAGAATAGCCTTGAAGATCAATATTTATTTACGCTTGAACTGTATGATGTTTATTGACGTCTTTCCGAGTCCATCGTACACCTTATGCTCCTAGCGAAGTAGAGGGTTCCCCATGAAGATCCCACCAACTTCGACGCCTCGGCTAACACCTCTGAAAAGTGGTCCAAGTTCCCTACCCAACGACCCCTATCACTAACAGGCTTACTCCCCATGCGAGACCCAAAGCTTCCACGGTACCGAGGACTCGGCTACCCACCGCTTGGACAGAGGACCTCGGTCTATGTAAGGTACTTTTATACTAAATGTTTTTCGATGGAGCTAAACGCGATAAATCGACAGCAGGTTCTCGGTATCAACAAAATCAGACAATATTCTCAAACCGGATTTAAAATATAACCTAAATTAAGAATGCATATGATTTAAAATTTCACGTTCCTTGATAACACTTAAATTATAGTCTGTTCTCCAGCTGAAAATTATCAGCTAGCCTAACATAGAATATTCATTTTGCAAGTGAAATATAGCGGATTAAAAGGCGAGATGTTCACTGTATTCATAGTTACGTTCGCCGTATTTGAACAGATATTATGTTTCTCTTTGTCCGCTCCAGATGTAAATCTTGAACTTGTCAGTCCCCCTCCAACCACGGCTTCCTACCCCCTCCAAATTTAAATCCTGCATATGCCCATTAGAATAACGACCAATTTTGTGTTGTAAAATGTTAGACTTAGGCTTTATAATAGTCCAAGGTTCACATTAGTCGAAAAGATTTAGGCTAAAAATGAGAACTACAATATCTTCGTTGTAATTTCACTAAAACTGGATTACTTTGAAAAATTTTTTTGGCCCTGTTTGGGCTGAGGGGGAAAAATTAGAGAAGAGGCCCACCATCTTTTCAATATAGCCCCCATAGTTTCTGGACCCCCAATCATCTCTTACCCTCAAAAGAGATCTCTTCGAGTTGCACTTCAATATTTATAAAATATACACTTGTCTAAAACACAAAAAAGTACGCTAGCAGCTCCATATTTGCATAATGATTAAAACTAAGTTTTTTTGCCGAATTCGGTGTTTGATATTATCTAGGATAATAAATTATCACAACGGTAATAAGTTTACTAAATGTGTTTATAGTTGGATCTATAGTTAATGTAAATTATTGTTAAACTAAACTACACTACGTCTTTAGGCTAAACTAAATAATATAAATTTTTCTTATATATTTCAATTGAGGACATATAAAATGACACTCATTCGACTTTTTTTACCTATTACTGCTTTAAACGATACATATCATCTATACATTTAGAAATATACTTTTGTAGTACTAAATATAGTTGATTTTCTAAATTATTTTAGATATAATATATACTTAGAGAAACCTATCAAAATATTTTGTGTTACTATATATTATAGTATTATAATAAATATTTATACATCTACGTCTTTAGGCTAAACTAAATAAAATAAATTTTTCTTATATATTTCAATTGAGGACATATAAAATGACACTCATTCGACTTTTTTTACCTATTACTGCTTTAAACGATACATATCATCTATACATTTAGAAATATACTTTTGTAGTACTAAATATAGTTGATTTTCTAAATTATTTTAGATATTTTTTTGGCTTGCTAGATATAATATATAAAAAATAAAAAAAAAACACAAAAACTAAAAAAAAACAAAAAAAAAACAAACATTAACCAAGAAAAAGAAAAATAATAAAACTTAGAGAAAAGACCTATTATAATACTATAAAAAGTAACACAAATATTTTGTGTTACTATATATTATAGTATTATAATAAATATTTATACATCTACGTCTTTAGGCTAAACTAAATAAAATAAATTTTTCTTATATATTTCAATTGAGGACATATAAAATGACACTCATTCGACTTTTTTTACCTGTTACTGCTTTAAACGATACATATCATCTATACATTTAGAAATATACTTTTGTAGTACTAAATATATTTGATTTTCTAAATTATTTTAGATATAATATATACTTAGAGAAACCTATCAAAATATTTTGTGTTACTATATATTATAGTATTATAATAAATATTTATACATCTACGTCTTTAGGCTAAACTAAATAATATAAATTTTTCTTCATATTCTGAATTGAGGACATATAAAATGACACTCATTTGACTTTTTTTACATATTACTGCTTTAAACGATACATATCATCTATACATTTAGAAATATCTTTGTAAGTCAAATATAGTTGATTTTCTTAAAATTATTTTAGATATAATATATACTTAGAGAAACCTATCAAAATATTTTGTGTTACTATATATTAGTATATTATAATAAATATTTATACATCTACGTGCTCTCAGGCTAAACTAAATAATATAAATTTTTCTTAATATATTTCAATTGAGGACATAGAAAATGAAATATTCATTCGACTTTTTTTTACCTATTAATGGTTTAAACCATACATATCATTCTATAGCATGTAGAAATATGTACTTTGTAGAACTGAAGTATAGTCGATTTCTCAAATTATTTTAGATATAATAGAGAATTAGAGAAACCTAATTCAAATATTTTGATTACTATATTTATAGTATTATAATACAAATATTATATACTCTACGTCTTTTAGGCTAAACTAAATAATATAAATTTTCTTATCTATTTCGATTCAGGACATATAGAAAACTGACACTCATTTCGACTTTTTTACTGACTACTGCTTGACTAGTTCATATCATCTATACATTTGAAGAAATATACTTTGTAGAACTAAGATACATTGATTTTCTAAATATTTTAGATATAAATATATAATTAGAGAATCCCAATCAAAATATTTGCTGTTACTATATATTATAGTACTTAATAATAAATATTTATACATCTACGTCTTTAGGCTAAAATTAGATAAAATAAATTTTTCTTATATACTGTAAATTGAGGACATATAAAATGACACTCATTCAACTTTTTTATACTGCTTTAAACAATACATGTAGTCTATACATGTTTGGGAGTGTACTTTTGTTAGTACTAAGTCTAGCTGATTTTCTAAATTATTTTAGCTATAATATATACTTGAGAAAACCTATCAAAGAAATATTTTGTGTTACTATATATTATAGTATTATAATAAATATTTATACATCTACGTCTTTAGGCTAAACTAAATAAAATAAATTTTTCTTATATATTTCAATTGAGGACATATAAAATGACACTCATTTAGACTTATTTTTTAAGTATTACTGCTTTTAAACAATACATATCATCTATACATTTAGAAATATACTTTTGTAGTACTAATATAGTTGATTTCTAATTATTTTGATACTGATACTATTGCTTTAAAACTCAAAATATTTGTGTTACTATATATTATAGTATTATATAATAAATATTTATACATCTCGTCTTTAGGCTAAACTAAATAAAATAAATTTTTCTTATATATTTCAATTGAGGACATATAAAATGACACTCATTCGACTTTTTTACCTATTACTGCTTC
>JASANE010002899.1:0-36238 GCA_030248225.1 Trileptium ribeirensis
AGATATACACGCTATATACGCCCACGTGTACAGGTAGTTGAGCACGGGTGGAACAATATTCTTTTTCAGACTAAAATAAACTAAAATTTAGTTGCTTTTTGAAAATTTATAAGCAACGTACCAAGCTGGCTGAAGTTTTGACAGCGAAAAAGTCCTTGCTTAAGATAGCCAATATTCATCACAATCGAATCGAGCTTTAAAATAATGAATGAGTAACCCAATATGACGCAACGACGTTTCAGCCAAACAACGAGAAAAATGGTTAGACTTGCGAAGGTTATTTTTTAGAACGCGTTCGCATTTTGCTTATGCAGGTATTGATATACCTCTAAGGCATACTGTATCGCGGAAACAACGCGCAAAATTTTTCACTATGAATGATCTTTTGGATTACGGTTAACATATTTATCAATTACAAAAACAGGTGGTAAAATTGTTACCAATAATTAAGTTGGCCAAATAAACCAGAGGTGTGTACGTTACATATCGTTAGAAATAGAAATAACTTTATGTGCTGTGTTCAATAGCGGCAGCCGTACCATTAAATCTTATTGTTAAACTAAGGCTTATAAAAATACAGATACTTGAGCTATTTTTACGTGTTAAAGCTTAGTTTTACTAAGCCGAGAATGCCATCGTCGCGTTTCCCATAAATACACTAAAAATATAGTAAAAATATGTTTCTTCGAGCGATGTTTATCGCTATTGCGTGCTGCCTTGGTTTGTCGACGAAACTATTTGGTGAAATGAAGGCATTTGCAAACGCACTGGTCTCGTGAGTCGCCGGAATTATTACCATTAAAATAGGCTTCAACTTCTTATCGGTGCCAATAGAGAAAGAGAAGTGCCGCAGGTGATAACGAATCGTTTCGATTTTAGATGGCTTGTGTAAACGACACTTCCTTTTCGAGAGAAGGTGCCGAGGAGAGCAAATGTACGACTTTTGAAACACTGGATCTCCTTTCCTTCAGGTCGATTACTAGCTGTGCCAGTTAGCGCTTTCAGCATAATCTGCTGCGTCCGCCATGGTTACTAGGGAAGATCTTAACTAGACTTAATCTTTCGTGGAGATGCCGTGGTCAGACAAGGCCGAGCTTCTCTTAATGTATTATATAATGACCCGATCTCATTATTTTTTTCTTGTTGGAAGTTGTAAATGAGAAAGCGACATGTTTCCATTGCGCAGCCAACAATAATACAGCCTGTTTGCAAAGATTCGGGTTATGAGCATACAAAAACCAGTAAACGCGGGTTTAACTGCTTGTCACCGAATAAACATTAGTGAAAATACTCTACTGGTACAATTTGGGCATGTTCACATTGCGTCCAATCCGATCCGAACCGATCCGATCCGAACTGTGTTCACATTTCATCCGATCTCACCCGACACGACTGAACTCTGTAGCCGCCGCATGCGCGTGTATGTATATGTGTATATTTTTCGCACCACTTCATCCGATTCGGGCGGAAAAACTTGTAGATGCTGTGTAGGATCGGATCTGATCGGATTCGGATTCTATCGGATCGGATCGGTTACAATCAAATCGGATCCGATCGAACGCAATGTGAACACTGCCTTAAATTCGACTAGGCACATTTCTAATAGCTTACGTACTTATAGGGCACCTGCTAGGTATACTAACGCCAGGTCAGATTATACTTCATACCAGACTTTCAGTAGCACTTTCTTTTTCTAATCGCGCTCACTCTCTAGCGCCGATAATCCAGTTTCGGTTTAAAATTTTTTTACAAAATAAATTTTAAAATTTAACGCTATGCCGGCCTAAGTATATATAATTAACTGCGCTGTTTTGTGAAAACGGCAATGCTTTGCATTTGAATTACGTCTAAACGGAAAAAAAGTTTATAAGCTATCGAAAATTCGCATATTGCTGTGTGAATGTCACCTTCCCTTAACTGCTGCAAACCTTTTCGCTTTTGATGTTCATTTTGATACGTTCAGATAATCATTAATTGAGTTTAACTAGTCTGTCGTTTTTCGGAGCATCCTCAGTGATTCATTGGTGATATGGTATGTTTTGGCGCAGAAAGTCTAACTGCCGTGAATCCCCATGCTACCCTGAGACGGTTGGATTAGCAGCGTCAGGTTAATTTTGCACCTATGGCTGTGATACTTATGCACTGCGACAGTGCCGTGGCTATGGCATACCAGCTCCTCCACAGCATTTAGTTGTCCAAGTGCCCCCCGTACAACTGTATAGACAGATGTGTCCGAGACCCCCAAATATGTGATAAATTTGCCATTTTATCCATCACACATGAGGCATGTTGAGATTAGATTTTTTTGCACTGTGAAAAGTGGTATGGCGATGAACCCGACGTAAGGCAAATGCTAAGTAAAGTCACGCATTTTAAAAGTAACACAGTTTTTGCGTTTTTACAAACTGCACGGCATTTAAGCTCTAAACGTAATCTCTAGCGCTATTCAGCAAGTTATGCAAAATTAATCAGATGAGTGTTTAATGAAGTAATGCGACGGCCAACGAAAATTGTCATGCAGCGTAAAGCACATTCAAACTCTCTTTGCGAGTTGTCAATTGTCGATGTTGACTTTCAGTTAATTAGTTGCGAAATAAAAATGTTACAATGAAATTTCGCGCGTAACATATAATACTACATGCTCTACGGGGACAGTTTTTTTATTTTTTAAGAAAAACTTTGCGAGGTGTCTTATTCTTTCTTAGCGGTGTTTAGTTTAGCCACTGCAGAATGTTTACCCATGTTGATGCAACGAGTGCGCAATGTCAATAAAGTTATCAGCCTAGTGTTAACCCCATTTCAAAAACATTATTAAATATTTCATCAACGCAGCAAAATTTTTTATTGCTAACATGCTCTAATTCGGGATGTTTTCGGTCCGGAAATTATGGCGTTCTGGGTGGCTTCTGGTACGAAATAGTGTCTCTGGTTGTGCCACCTCGAAAAATTATGGCCTTCGCGTGGGGGACTACATGGAAAATTGGAGGCCGCCTTTTTGCGGCCTCTTCTGATGCGCCGCTGCCGATAACTGTTGGGCTCCTCAGCATTTCTCCAAAACAAGCTACGGACGAGAGCTACTTCTGCAGCCCTCGTCTATGTCAGGCTACAAGTCAACCCAAACTGAGTTGTTTCATGTTGTAAATATGTTCCAAAAATTTGAGTTTCGTAGAGTCAGGACAAGATCCAAACAATCATATAACGTTATCTAATAATTATGGACATTTCGATTACAATTTATGTAACAGCCATTTTCTAACGCGAATATTTTGTCCCTAATGAAGGTGTTTTCTGGCAGAAGTCACAATTCCTAGAATTTGATATATATTTTACGTGTCATATATTTGACTGTTAAGTGCAGCGTTATGAAAAAGTCAATTTGTTGTAAACGTGAAAGATGTATAATCCTAAGTAAGACGATTTCTTTGAATTTACAATCTCCAACTAGTTACCTTAACAACCCATCAATCTGCGCTTTCTGCGATGGAATACCATTCATTCAAGGAACTCTCATCTGGAATAAAAACTGCGGATGCTATCAGAATGTAATATTGAAAGAAAAAGGTTAAACTATCCTCAATTATTGGTAAAAAGTCTACAACAATGCTACCACGTCATTGAAATTACGCATTAAAGCACTACTTTTTCAGTTCGTTTTGAAAAAATTTATTTTTTAAACTTGTTTACAATTTTCGTAACTGTTTACTACGTAGTGTTGTTCCCACGCCCGACATTAGTCGTTATCGATGAGATGTTTTGAAACTGATTAACACATTTATCTTTGATTGCTTATATCTTTTTATTTGTATTTTTATTTATTACCGTTAATTCTCGTCTAAAGAATGGAATTAAAATTGGCAAATACTTTCAGGATTTTTCGAAGCCGTTTAGGATTACGTTTTCGTTATAAAACCCTTAGGGACCTTGGTTGATATGCCAACCACAGTAGTTTATAATCTGCCTGAATTTCAAGTTGAAAACCTTTTTGATTTTAGGATCCAACCCTATAGTTTAGAAGAGGCATTGATATTAAAGGTCGGCATTACAAAATTATTCTTCCTAATTTGTCAATTTCTTTTCTTGAAAAGATTGACTTATGTTAAGTCTCTACAATAATTTTGGGTGCATAGGAAAAGCTGTTATGCAGTTTTAAGCCACAAAGAGCTGTATGTTTGCAAGGCTGGAAGCTTAATCAAATTCAGAAAAAATATTGTCAAATGGTAAACAGATCTGGACAGATTGATACGACCTTTGATGTTTGTTGATTGTTGACAGCATTTGTTAAAAGCTAACATTTTTCCCGTTTTCCATTATTGCACTGTTTATCGATTGTTTTGGTATTTGGCCTTAGATGGTAAGTTTCTGTTTAAAACAAACCATTTTTGCTCATTACATATCTATATATTAAATGAAACACGGATAACTCCTATGTACATTACATTAATATAAATGTTGGTTCGAATATTTAGCATAGTTAACTACTCTCGATGACCTTTAACACTATTCGAATAAAACAATACTGTGATTTGATAGGAATTGTGATCATGTGGGACATGATTCAATCTCCACTGCCGAAGTTATACGTTACATCTCAAGCGCTACAGTGGCCAGAATCATCTCTCGCTTAGCACTATACGTCGCTTATGCACGGACATCAATCCCACTGTTGACGAGCATTTCGCCAAATCAATAATCGATCTAAAGTTCCGTGACAACCTCAGTACCATAAGTGTATATCTGATTGAGGTGTTTCAAAATGTCGCATCTCGAACATATAATGTCTATTATGCAATTTTTGATATTTAATAGCCGCACCTCGGTTTGAACAATAGATTTCAAGGTCAAATTGCTCGATTGTAAATAATAATTATACTCAGAAATTATCGAACCTAAAGCAGTTTGTTGCTTAGCAACCGGCTTTAATTATATCATCGGGCATTGTAATTATTTTATGGTCTTTTTTGAAAAAGGGAACAGATTGCGTCGGTTGGTAGTATCTCGTTTTTGTGCCCGATTCAGTGGTTTTGTCTGAGCACCAGGCGGCACTTCGTTCTAAATCGATTATGAATACGCATATACAGCGCGCTTTTGATAGATTTAAAATAGGCCAAGTTATATATTTTAGTTGTAGTAACTGACTAATTTGAAAATCGATTTCTTGATATTGTGGCAGTACAACAATAATAGCCCAAATATTGTTTGTTCTTGTTGTTTTCAATCGAACAAACACGAGATATTTGAGTCTCCCCTAAACAAAATACTTAGAATTTTCTTAAATCACCTAAAATTTAATTAAAAAGAAGTGACAATTACGAACATGTCAATAACGGGGCTTCGGAAAGGTATAGAACGGAATTCAAGTTAGGTTTGAAAAGATCCACAACTGTCTTAACGTAGCGCCTCACCAGGACGGGCGCCGAGAATGCAAGACTAGTGCTCCGTCACTATAACACAGGCCACGACCAACTAGTTTCGGAGCTACTTTATGTACCCTAGCGTAGTAGCCTCTACAAAACAGTACGCCTGACTAAAACAGCTGTACATTTTTCAATTTCGACTCATATTTGAAATGTGTTGATTGAGTTTACTTTAGAGGCCCTTGGACAGTTAGTATAACAGTTATATTTTTAATATGATCATAAGATACCTATACCAGTCGCAATGTCATAAAGTTTTCAGCAATGCTTGTAATTGTAAACATTCATTATTTATATTTAGTTTAGATGATATAAATTTAGAACCAGAAAAATGATATTAGTGTATTATACCCAAGAGTAAGTATAATGAGAATATTGATCAATACACTGCGAAAATTTTATTGCAGAGGCACCGAGTTGCTCATTTTTGGTTTGCGTTAAAGAATGACAAACGACAGCGCATTGCAAGAAACAACGTATGTTTCTTTTTTAAATAGCGTCACAGGTTCAGATTGTAATAAAAGATATGCTTTTACAGCTTAAAAAGTTGTGTTCAAACAAGTATACTAATTGAATATTGGGATATATTAAAATGCACTACAAATAATCTGCTAAGCTTTTCTTAGAGGAAATTCAAATTTTGTTTAGCTTTGTGGTATTCCCCAAAACGAACTGAAATTTGCTGAAAATTTGAACTGAATTGTACAAAAAACAAAGGCATGTTGTCCAACAAGAAAATGTGGCACTGGTGCAGAGAAAGTCTACAGTAATACACGACGAGTTATGTATAAGTGTAGGGGAAATAACAGTTTAGAGCGATCACCCGACTTAATCCTACGCTTAAAGTAAGCCTTATACACAATGTGAAGGTTAGACTAACATAGGGCGCTTAGGGCGCCGATAGCGATATATCTTGTTCTTCACTTTTACATGATTATAGGCTTATTGCAAAAGTTTTGTCTTAAAACTAACAACAATCTAGACAAAACCATACAGTGCATTGTGATATTAATAATTGAAGTACTATTGAATTACATCGGTTTCCGTTTATCTGCGTGAACTGTAGTACCTGTAACACATAAAACTGTGAACTAAATTTTAATGTTTTGGCTTATCATTGAAATTCAATGCCATAAAGCTTGCCATATAAACGGGCTTTTACTGTTGCCATTACAACTTAATCATATTGATATTTGTAAATTCTGGGATTTGTTCGGGTTTAGAGTTACCAAAAAATAGCGTGATACCCTTAGAAAACCTGTGGTCTCGTTCGGAAACCTGTAAAGTAATTCCATGCAATAGGCATATGTATGTGGTTATATAGTTATTTTTACAGCAAGGTAGCCGAGTAATCTCTCCGAATAATGCTTTGTGACTTTCTTGCCATGGTTACACCTAAAAACGATTAACTTTCTCATTTGAATTACAGATAATACTCACGAGACCATAAATAATTGCCAAATTTCTGCATAGAGCAGTGTTGGGCGGATTACATAAAATAATTTATGTGCAAACTCAATAATTACACACAAGTCAATCGTGAATTTACCACAAGCTTCACTGCGATACATCGGTCAGTGAGCAATGCGTTGGTCAGCAGTCGACGTGGATATTGTGCAGTTCGACTCGCCTAACTGTGAATATGGCATTATCGAAGCTGTGGCCGTGTGCTCCGCTTCGAACATCATGGGTAAGTTGCATTTTATATACGAAATGGGGTCGTTTTATAAATCATGAAAATCCAACCAAAACAAGGCATAACTTGAGCACTTGGGTTGTATCGTGTTAGTATAGGCATTTTTAGCTACCTAGGTATAACCTTAAATTAATATGACTGCTATTTTATTTATGGTTTGATCCTAAACCTGGGACTCCTTCATGAAACGTCTCCAGCAACTGTTTGAGCCAGGTCAACCAGTCACCGAAAAAGTTTACTAGCGGATTCGCGCTTATGAATTGTTTGGTTTAATTTCATTCCAGTTATGTGTTTTCCTATCTACCGTTGGGCCTTTAATGCACTTCATCAGGGAAAATATTGCTATTTTTGTTTTAAACAACAACGTTACTGAAAAGAAAAATATATAAGTAATAATAATTGTTCACTGAGAATGCGTAGTTCTCTAGCTGTGCTTTTTACTACTATTTGCTACGTTGAAGGCAAATGGGTACTATTGACTTTCTAACTGTGGTTGAGGTATAATCATATGTTTTTGAAAAATATGTTTATACCTTCACTAGTTACGTTAAATCTCGGAAAGATAACCGCACTGAATTATTTGTGGAGTGACTTAAGGAAATAACTGTTCAATCCATGCACTCCTCATCCGTTTTAATCCGCGGGGGCGAGTAGTTTTCAATTGGTGGGGACAATTGCTGATCCAGTCGAAAAACCATTAATCAGATAGATAATCGGTAGAATCTCGGATTTTATAGCAATTTATTTTTCAAGTATATATTTATGTGTTTATTTTTTCGTTAACTTTTATTTGCATTATCGACAGACGGCAACGTCCGAATCAATATTTATCATGTAGAAACGATACTTTATTTTCGGATTCGTATGATTGCGTATTTTTTATTTTATAATAAATCTCCGCTGAATTGAATTAGAATTCGGTCAAATTCTATTTTTTCAATCGGCCGAAGTTAATACTGTTTAATACTGATTGCCGTCCGATTTGTCTGCGCAGTCAGTATGTACTATTTCATTTTCTCTTTTCGATTATTCATTCCTCTCTGGAGAAATTAAATTGTATAAGTTTGGATTTCGAACGTCAATTGTACAGCAAAGTCTCAAAGTCCACCTGTCAAAATAAATTAGTAATTTTGAATTTCCAATTCAATTCACCGAGATATGTGATAGAGTTACTAGTTGATAGTTTGCAATATGTTTGAAAATTTAAATCACAGCAACCCGGCTGTGACAATAATTTTAATAGTTATCTTAATGGGTTTCAGTACATGAGTATCACAACAGTTACTCAGTAGTGCTATATGAGCGCTCATGGATCAGCCCTAACACCTTCCTAATATATTTAGTGCCGGCGTTGGATCGGCCGAGTGGCATTCACGCCCATCGAGTCAGTCACATTTTTGAAACATTTTTAATCGCTTCGAGCAGTTTTTAACTTTCCTCAAATTTTATCCCCAGTTTTTTTCACAATTTTTGCTAATTTTCCCAACATTTGTCGGACGAATTCTGCGATCGGCGGGTGTGCTATAAATTGCCAAATATGGGGGCCCCTCACCCGCTGTTTGTGGCGGCTCCCAGCATAATTTAAGGGCTCTTCACATCCCAGTTTGGAATGTGTCCATTGTTTGGTGGCTCACATACTAACGCTGGCCCCGCACATTCACTATTAGCCCATTACTGCCCACTGTTATGAAACCGTGATTCCCGAACATTGCTATGCTTTGTAGCCATGCCTTGTTTATGGCTAATTGCACGTGAACTGTTTGTTATTCGGCCGCTTTGCGAGCATCTTTAAAACTTTAAAAACCGACCTCAGTGGATTATGCACACCGCTTGCATCTGCACAAACCGGGTTCAACTCCTGGCTCCGGCTCCAGTATGTCAAACACTGCATGATAGACAAATTGATTTCGGCACTAACAGGTTAATAACGGGATTAATTTTAGCCCAGACCGTCATTGTTTAGCCGAGAAGAAAATGGGGCGAATGGTTTAATTATATGCTTGAAGATAATAATGCGCAGATTTTCATCACTACAGAACGCATTTGTAAACTTCAATTCATTTCACTACGGATAGTATATTGGTGCCAAAACTGATCAAAACCTTAGATATGAACCGGAATGTTTCAGTTAGGCTAAAGAGTATTAATAAAGTCAAAGACATTAATGTAAGAGAGATATTTATATACTCAGAATCTGCTAGATGGCCTGTTGGGACCAATTTATTGGCAATGTTTTTTAAAGGCGTTGCGTATATATAACATAAGTACGGACAATCCGTTGCGTTAAACCAAACGTTCTTTATAAACTATTTTGTATAAGAGCTTGACCCTTCCCCATAGTCATGTACTGTTCCTTATGTGATGATATGGTTAAGCTTACCACACTCGACCCAAGGATTGCAGAGCCTATTCCAAAGGTTCTCGCGGGGAAGGGGAGTATTGGAAACTTGACACTATTCATTGGGGCGCCTGTCAACAGTTCACCAGTGTGATATTGATATTAGCAAAGGAGTAGTAATCGCTAGTGGCTCCTGTTCCTGGTCTAACTTCATTGGTTATTGGCAACCTGTTAGTTAGTACCCCCACTTCCGGCCCAACAAATTTGAAAAATACGACTACATCGTTGTGTATGATAACCTACATGTAAATGACCCAGTGTCCTATTGCTAAACGAAATTTTTCATAATAAACTCTTCTTCAACTACCTTAATTAATAGTGTATGTACAGTTTACCTGTTATTAATATCACGGCTTATGAACAGCTACGTCCGTTAATCTGGTTTCGAATCATACGAGTTTCAATAAAATATCACAGATGAGAAGTTGGGCGACATTGTAGTTTGCTAATTTTTGTTGAAACGTCAAAATTTTAAATTCAAAATTGCATGTTTTATGGTATTATTAAGTGCATGTAAATGTGAGTTTCCTATCTTAAGCATATCTATGACTTATATAACCACACTGCAGTGTTCGATTTTAGTTATTGAGCGTGCTATATTTAATGCTTGGGGTCGCCCAAACAAACGAATCTGTAGGGATAAGTAATTACTAGGCCAATAAGCTAAAACATATGAATAAATGGAAGTTAGCGTCCACAATTTTGGTGGGAAAGGATTAACCTCTACTCAAATTCTTAGAGATGTTGCACCTTTGAGTAGGGTGATCGCACGATGTCATAGGATCCGTTTATAGCTGTCAATAAATTGATCAAAACGGATTTGTTGAAAGACAAACTCGGCGGGAATGTGTTTATTAGCGCTAACTGTAGATGTGGCTTTTTTATGTTACTGCCTTAGTAGCACGGAGTTCCTAGAAAAATAATGTATATAATTTTATGGCATAATTTTCAGTATTAATTGTGGCACTGTTAATATGCGATCGGTTAAATGCAGTGGGGGCGTGGGCATACGCGATCCATTCTCACACGAATGAATGAGACCCTGGTGGCACGATTACTAGCCACAAGTCACAACATATCATAATGGCTATATGATTCTTTACCGAAGCGCTTTCGGTTGTTATTTTGAACAAATGAAAAAGAAACTGGTTGTTACAGTTTACATGGCGAAAACTAAAGCCTAAACTAAAAAGTTTAGATATCAAAAACAATGGCAAAACTTAAAGCTTGAAGAATTATCTAAGAGTTAAAATAAAATTTATTTTATTGTTCTTTTAGTTTTCCATCCCATAAATTTTAACATAAAATTGTCAATTTCTTTTGTTTTTGAACCTTAACCTAAATATTGAGATTAGACATTTTTGGAATCAATTGATAACGCCCCGTTTGGCACAGTTACATTCAACGAAATATAGAAATTAATTTTTCAAATCTAGGTTTATCGCTTCGTCGCAGGATTATTAATTTGAAAATTCTGAAAACATTCGCCGCTTTTTTGACATATAATTTTGTGTCAAGTTATTCGAATTATGTTTTTATTAAGTATTCACATGGTATATATATTGATTTCAATAATAGTACGTGCAAGTTTGCTAATTTAACTCGATTTCGCTGGGTTTTTACCAGGATTTCGTCCAAATTAAGCGACATAAATCAGTGCAATTCCATCTTATAGAGCCGCGGCCGAATCACATTACAAAGCGCGTTTAGTATATTTTTAGAGATGGAAAGAGGTTTAAAATCTACAGTCGATCAATTCAATGATTAAATCCCCCCGTTTAACGGTCATCTCCGAATCATATTTGACCGTACGTATATTTTATTTATTTACATCTATCATGTAAACAAAATATTTATCGCTTACAAAACACAGTAATTTTTTCTTATCTACTTTTGATTTCTAATTTAAAATATACAGCTTGAAATTGTTTTGTATCTGTGTCAATGTCAATAAAAAATAAATAATATATACGTAATGTATGGTCCTACATATATGTTAATTGATTAAAAAACAAGGGGTTGTCCCATGAAGAAACGTAACAGAGCCCAAAATACTGAAATAATTTCTTTAATTTAGCAAAATCGTATCGCAAAAGTAACTCTACAATCGCATTCATAGCGATATCTATGTTTCGTTGTTTCCTGTGACTACCCGCAATTGGATGTCTAAACCAATTTCCGTAGTGCCCATTCAAGCCGCGCCAATTTGTCTCTGTCGCAATTATTATTGCCACTGATGCTGCGTTTTGGAATGCCAGACACGTGTTGTATGTGACCGCATGATTGTTTGTGTATGCGTTCGTGTGTGTTTAGTTGCGATTGAGCTTTGAGGTAATCTGATTTTGGTTTACTAGTTTTCGAAGACTTTGCAGTATAAGCGGTTCGAAGTAAATATTTGTTTTACCAAAACACCAGTTGGTCACCGACGCTCTCACTATTGACTCATTCCGTTGAAGCAGTCATCGTAGCTTTCTAGAACCAGTAGGTTATGTTGGCTTAATCGATATTTGAATTTAACTTCAAACCATGACTCATATGCAAATTTTAAATTATATATAATTTTTTGTTGGCAAAATATATGTCAGGAAACTGTATTTTACACGGCCTAAGTTAATTATAACCACGCGTTCCAAGCTGGACAGTACTTTCGATTCGTGGGTAAGTTTGTTTTTGCAGCTTTGCGGTGATCTATTACATGCTGGTTTGTAGTGGTGCTATAAATTGCCACATTTTTATGAAAGGTACGAAGACATGTTTCCTACAGAAGCCTAATATTGCAAATTTGAGAATTTTTGGAACGTCAATTACGGGCAGCAATAGCTAGTTAGCGCTATACACGTAATAGTTGTTATGCAGCGATTTTACGAGTTCAAACGCAATAGCACGAGTTTAAACGAGTAAACTGTACAACAGTGCATACAAATATGTTTATGCACGGCTAACTGTGCTGCAACTAACTTGTGACGTAGCTAAGCACAGTGTTATATTACATGTTTACAACTATCTTTATAGCCAGTAGTGATGTTTCTTTCAGATTGGACTGCGAAGGAAAATGGTGCCTTTTTAATAGTCAGCTATGCGTTTGAAGTTTTATATGGCAAACAAATCATGCAAGACATATTGATTTGTAAACGTTCTCAATTTTTAGTCATACACGCATTGCACTCGTTGTAATTTAGTTCGTATAGTGTCTAAATCATTGATACAACAATAGAAAATCGTCATGGGCTTGTTAACGCCGCGGTGAAGTAGCTGTTACAACAACTCACAGCGAGCAGTGAGCATTTTGTTTTACACTCGAACGCAAAGAATGCAGTGGTTCTAGTATAGTACTCGGAAGATCACTGATTCGATCCCAACAAAAACGGTTTACATTTCAAACCTTCACGCGGCTTAGTTAACCAATTATCTACGTTGCAATGTAGTACAACTCTTTCTCATCGCTTGGGCACATACTATATATCTGAACCTGAACAACTACACAATGCACTAAACACGTATGAAACACTTCGTAGTATCCATTTTATTAATAATCACATTAAAAAAACTAATAAAATGTCACTGTTGGGTTACTATAGGGAGTGTGTGCTCCCTTCTAATAGGGATCGGTCATGTAACTTCTTCGGAGCAATTCCTCATATAAATCACCATATAAACGCGTCGAGCATTACGCGATCAATTTTGACCTTATCCTCGTTATTTGGGGGGCTCGCTGTAGCGCATAAAATTTTTTAGGGACCAGTCTTGGGGGTTCGTTAAAAAGTAAAATATTGTTAGTTTTAAGTTGGCATAATGATCCTCCCAAAACACTATGTGGCGGGGCGTCGTCCGAGCGTTTCGTTTAGCGGAACTCGTCGCGTCATGCCCGACGCTTTTATAGGGCGATGACGAGAATCAACATAATATTCTTAGGAATCCATCATGAACTCTTAATAATAGCTTTATACACATATATACAATTAAATATTTGGCTACGTAACTAGAGTAAATCTAAGAGTGGAAGATAGTGAAGGTGATATATATTAACATAAAGTTATATTGAAACTCATAGAGTTTCCGAAAATATTTAGGTCACAAGTCTAGCGAATGAATGGGCAGCGCCCAGCAAATATAAAGCCTCGAGCATTGCTAGGCATCGAATTACAAGAGCTAAAAGCGAATAGCAAAGTTTCGCTTCAACTTGTTGTTGTCTGCGCTAATTTCCGCATTCTTCTCCGACAGTCGTCAGTTCTGCAGATGACTCATTTATTATTTATTTGGAGATTTAGGTTTGGTTTCAAGCTGAACCGAGCTACACTGACTAATGGAACACTGGCGCTGCGTTTGCAATTGCTGCAGTTGTCTGTAGGCATTATGAACTATTAGCATTATTAGCTTTTAACTATAATAAGTTTAGACAACTCAAATACGACATTAGTTCAATATTTGCACAACGCTTTATCGTCGTAGTCTTCTGTTGAAACTTGAAAATATTATCTGTTTGATTTTATATCATCCTAGTGTCTTGGAAGCGTTAGATCATGCACTAAGTAAGTGCTGACGTAAGTTGCTAAGGAAATGGATTAGTTTTAGGTTGCATAGGTTCAAAATACGTTCAATACAGATCTAAATTACTTATTCATCGAACAAACAAACTGTATGGGCGAATTTTCGATTATACCCCGTGCACAAAAATTGTCAATCTTGAAAAAAGTTTGGTACCATTCGACTCAGCTGGATGAGGCGGTTCATAAAAAGTTATTTTTGATCGTATTACAAATATTTTTTTTCGATTTTTTAGTTGCCAATGGTTCCAAACGCTAAATCGTCGAATGGTGCCGAAACAGGCTAAATTGGTTCATGGGTTAACGACTTAGGCTTAGACTAAGCCTACACTAATCTTTAGCTATAATTACCCATGAACCGATTTAGCTCATTCGTCAAAGCGATACGAATGATACATAAATTATACATTTATCAACAAAATTATTTTCTAAAATTTTGGGTACCAATTTTGGGATCATAGATTTTTTAATCGGCAACCCGAAAAATCGAAAAGAATTTCAATATGGGCATTTTCTGAACCAACTCGTTGAGCTGGGTCGAATGGTAGCGAAATTATCGCTGTAAGTTCAAAATTGGCAATTTACGTCTGAAGAGGTATAACCGAAAAGATCCCGGTACGGTGAGTTTTTGTAATTTTTTCAAATATCACAGCACGTTTCCACAGCAAGGGACATAAAGAATTTGGAATCTTCATTTTTTAAGATAAGACCAAAAGCGAAAATCATTTATTGCATCCTGAACAGCATGTTTTTCTATGCAATAGTGATTGTCATGTTTGTATCAGTGAAATATTTTTAATCATAGTTGGATTATTCTTATGCGAGTTAAGCTTTTTTGTTACATTACTAGCCTCGCCTATGTAGGTCGAAGATGTCCACCGTTTATTCAGTTTATTTGGGTTTCTGCAATTTTGCGGTCATATATTCAATCTAACGCCTGTTATACTGTGATAAGACATTTGTTTGATGTACCGTTTGTTGTCAGCCATCCATTGTCGCGGCTTTAACATGCATCTCTATATTAAGTGCTTGCTTGCTGTATTTTGTGCTACACATTATCTACACACGTCATAGTTTTCACAGTTCATCCCAAACTGCTAAAAATTCATTATGCATAAGAAATCAATATTTAATATTAATATTCAATAACTAGGGCGAAACCCTTCGCGCTAGATTCGAAACCACTGGTCTTCGGCCAACGCTGGTCTCTTTTGCTAATGCAAAGCCGTAGCTAAAATTACGTTGACAGCGCACTCTATATGACTCTTCATAGCCAAAAATGCGAACTTTTTTGTCTTTAAATTTTTAGATTTAAAATTTTTCTTAAATCTAGGCATTTTGGATGTCTTTCGATTCGGAACACTAAGATAAATTAAAAAAAGAGCATGAGCAAGCGAACCGTTCAAAAGTTACAAAGGAAACAGAATCAAGCCGCTGTAAAAACGCTCTAAGTAAAGAACGAGATGTCAAAAGTTAAAAGCTACAGTGTAATACATGAAAAGTTAATTCATAATTTTGTGTGACAGAGCAACAGCAGCAGCATTAGCATTAGCATACGGTTTCCTATAAGTACAAAGGCAATATACTGTATATAATCTTTTAATTTGAATGTTTGTCGTTAAAGCGTAGACTAACATGTCGTTTTCTTTCTTTAAAACAAATTTGATGACTTATTCCAACGTATATATTTTAAGGCATATTTGGATCGATATTTGCAATTATTTGAGTCAACAATGGATGTAAAACAGAGTATGTCTCATGTTTTTCTGTTTTAAAGCGTTCTCCGTCCAATTATTGCAGCAAATTTGTCATTGATAGCTCATCAAATAAGAGCCATTTATGGCGGAATGATACACATGTGAAATCGTTAAGATGAAGGAATGTTGACTTCTGTTTTGGATCCCTGTCCGCACATTTACTGCACTATAGCTCTATCTACGTGCCTTTGCAACAGGGATGCGAATTTGGGCACTATGTTGGGCTTTACTTGTCTCGGCTCTACAGTTGAGCCCAGATGCGCCCGCAATGATGTCTGAAGAGCCGAGCCAGAGCCTAAGATGTGTCTGCGAGAACTGAGCCCAGCCTAGTGTACCCGGGAACCTGTGGTCGGCTCGTAAAATCTCTTTTCTATAAGAACAAACATAATTGCAACTAGTGCATAGTACAATAGACAGGCAACAGCAAGAGCAGCCAGATAAACTCGGGTCGATTCTTAAAAGTTACGAAAGCAACTGTATCTAGGTCGTTTGTATATTAAGTTCTCTCTTGAAACGCAAACTTTTATTAGGAGCCTAAGAGCTGAGCCTACCCTAGATTTCCATCGGAACTGCCGAGCTGGACATGGTTCGTGAAGATCCGAGCCGAGCAATTGCGTAATGCCTGGCTGAGAGAGCCAAACTGGCTATCGTTTACGAAGAGCCGAGCGAAGCTATTTTTTCTGACTCCTTTTCCCCTATACCTTAGGAATTCCCATTTTATTCCGCACATCTCCTCTATCATATTTACTAAACGGGTAAAGCAGAAGATGTACACGAGCAAATGTGAGATTATTCCAACAACTATGAGGGAAGGTGTATTCTTACTAAATGCTTCCCGCAGCCACCCCGAACCAATGATACACTTGATAGCTGATTTCGTTTTATTTGTAAATATCGCGACTGCGTCAGCCATTTAAGGACCGCTTACACAAGCAAGATTCAATGGAAAACCAGATCACAGCGACAATGGATCAGTTTGGACTAAATCAGATTATCTAATCAGACAATAAATCTCGTTCGCAATTTTGCACAAACTCGGTGCTAGACGATGTCGTTATCCGTATTGCACAATAGTCGCATATTATATTTCCAATTCCTGATTGGATATTTATGTTTATATATGAGTGCATATATTTTATTTTATGTCTAAAGATAGATGTTAACTGTAAATATATAACACATATATAGATTAACATATATTTATCTATACGTATGTGCACAATGAATATGTAAGCTTATATATTTCTACACATTGCTGAGTTAAAATGCGTTTCTGGCACATTTGAAACTGGAACCTATTTATATCTCAGTCGAGATAATATTGTCCATTGTTTAAGGCTGCACGGAAATATTTATATTAACACGGTTGTCAGATACATGTAGCGAAGTCTTAGCTTACCAAGAATTCTAGTATCTTGCCGTTCGCCGGTCAGATATGTTTCAGTAGCTGCAATAGGAACGGTGTTCCCATTAACTCCCCTTTCAATAGGTTAAACACAGGTTCCAATCGAAATTTGGAAAATGTTACGGTTTTTATTAATGCTTTATAGCTGTGACTTTTGTAACAACAAATAATACGTCGGTACGAACATTAACCTGGTTACCCCATGTTTGGTGATTTCATTTTTCTAATTTCTTTGAAGTCCGATTTGAATTGTTTGATTTGGAAACAGAGCCGAAAAATTTTCCAATAGACAATAGAGTTAACATCCTATAAAAGTCCCCCTATTACTAATAAAAGTTTAAGTTTAAGCATTCACAAAACGGTTGGCTCATCGTCAGAACCAAGATTTGACACAAGCTTTTTCGTCACTTACGAGGACGTTAAACCTGATTAATATTTCGCTACGTTATTAATAGCTTGTCTAAAAATGGATGATCCAAGAATAAAATAGAAGTTTCTCGAGCGATATGCATTGCAAAATCTCCATATATCACTTGACTTGTAAGCACAATGTTCGTAGGGGTAGGGAATTACTCCCTCAGGCATAATATCAAGAATATAACGTGTTAAAAACTAAAGCAATTTGCTCATATGTTCACTGTAGGGTTTTATTTTTTGGCAAGAATAATTGCTTCCTTTACTAATAAAGATTACTGGGTTTGTTCACATACAAAAATAGTCTATTGCAGGAATTATTTTTACTGATAAAGTTTAGTATTTTATTAACAATATGAGCGTTACTCAACAAACAAAATAGTAACGAAATACCAATCAATATTGCTACAAAATTATTACTAACGTAAGAAAAGGCGTTGAAAAAGCTTAATACTTTATACGAAACATTTAGTAGCAACGGCGCAAAAGGGATGAGTTATAAGTCGTCTCTTGATGATGGCTACATCCTTCAGAAGCCACTCTTCGAAACTATGAGGCCCTTTTAACAACTTATGCCATCCACTAATGCAAATTAGCAGAAAGCTAGCTCAATTCATTTTATACAACTAAAACATGTATCTACTACATATTTAGGCTAACGCTTCAACAGTATGCAAAATAATTTTTGGTGAAGAAAACTGAATACCTCACATTCACAACGCATAATCATTACTCATTACGTTAGGTACATTGTGTAGATGACATCATTGGCCCCATCAATGTCTGCCGACAGTTTCTTTGCCGTTCGTTAAAAATTATTAGGTAATTTTTACTAAGTAAAATTCAATTAATGCAACCAACCCAATGGTTTCAGCCCAGCATGTAGTAGTAACCATAAGCTCCGCGGAGTAATAATCTTAGAATTCATATTTTTGTTAATGACAGGCTGTAATTTAGCTGCATATCTCTTTAATTTGACAATAAATTCACAGACCTTACCAAAATATTTAGTTATAACTTTAGCTAAATTTCTTATAACTGTCACTTGTTCGCGGGATTATAATGGTTTCTAAACTCGTATTTTGGGACAGAAGCGATTTCTGTAATATGCTGAACAAGGTTCCGATGTGGTTAAAATTTTAACAGCGTTTATAATATTATCCAAGGTGCCTTGGTGCAACATCGTCCAGTCAAGCTCACGGTAGTGTGTATATTATGTTACTCCTTTAATAATCAATCAAATTCTTTTTGTTCTATCAAGTTTTGCGCAATTTTTCCCATAAGTCTTCTAACTGCAACGGGTTGTTGTGACAAATAACGAATTTCGGAAGGACAGTAGTCAAGTTAAGTCAAGTAATTTACTAGCAAAACAACTTTATGACAATTATAAATATATATATAAGCATAAATAAATTTCACAATAAACTAGTAAATATATAGGTAACCGAATGGGGGAGGTACCTACCACCACTTACATCTGTTATAAGTTGCGATCGTATTTTAATGATTTGCTGAGGTCTACCTGCATTAGTAGTTTTTTGAAAATTTTAACATTTGCGGCTGCAACGAACAGTTGTCCGTCCAATGTGTCTAGCAGAATATTCATCTCGCTAATGATACGAATGGGAAACGCGTGGCTTAAAACATTGGTTTTTATTTTTGGCTTGCGAATTCCTAGAGAATGTCCACGTATTCGCATTAAATCGTTTATTGTAAGTATTTAAAATGAAATTGGTATTGGTTTTCATTGAACAGTTTTAAGACTGTGCAGAGATCAAAAAGCAACCTTCGTAGTTCGAGTGAATCAAGGTTCAGGAAATCTAACAGTGTTTTGTAGGGCGTGGGTGTCATTTTCACACGGCTATAAACACGTCTAGTATAATACCGTTGAATAAGTTCAACCATATCTATGTCTCCTTGGTATAACGGAGAATATATATCTATACTGGGCTGGAATATTCCAACAATGACCACACATAGGCAACATAAGCACGTGGTAAAATATCAATGTTACAAGACAACGAAATAGCATATTAGATATGCCATAAATTTTGAAGTTATGCTTCTGCAATGTGTGTTAAATTTTAAGTCGCTTGTGATTGTGACTCCGAGATCTTTAATGTATGCTGTTTCTGGCACTATGTTTTTTAACAATGAATAACAGAAATGCAGACTTTTAGGACCAAGATGCAGTACTTGGCATTTTGTTGCTGAGATCGAAAGCTGGCACTTAGTTGCCCATTCTTCAACGCAGTTCAGTGCGCGCTGCATTTGTAATTTTATGTTAACGCTGTTTTCGGGTAACATAGCAGCGTATAGTTTTACATCATCTGCAAAAACTTTGATATTAATATTTTCATAGATGCTAACTGTGTCGATTAGATCATTAATATGCAGCAGAAATAGTGCAGGCCGAGAATGCTTCCTTGAGGTACGCCTGAAAGGACTATTTTCTCAGTAGAAAATGTATTGTTCATTTTTACGCGAAATTTCCTATTTGTTAGAAAGTGTTGCAACAATGACAAGCAGCAACCAGAAATTCCTAGGCAGGACAGCTTTTAAACCAGTTCCGTGTGTGAAACAGTGTCAAAGGCTTTAGCAAAATCAATACAAACAATATCAACAGACGACCCTATCGAGGCGGGCAGTCCAGTCGTATATACTTTCGATTAGTTGGATCGTTGTGGATCGTTTAGCTACAACCCTTTGTTGATGCGTTGATAGGAGAGTCGAGCGACAAATAAAATTAACAAATCGCTTATTCGATATTCGTTCCATGACATTGCAACAATTAGAAACCAAAGAAATTGGGCGGTAGTTAAATGGCTCAGTTGGTTCGCCTTTTTTAAATAATCCAATTACATCAGCACACCGCCACATATCTGGTAATATACAATTTACAAAGCATTGTTCAAAGATATGTGATGCTGGGATGCCTATGGCGTCCCTAAGTTCGCGAAGAAAGTATTGCGTGAATTTGTCTGTAGAATGGCTGTGTTTGGGCTTGATCTCTGAGAGCCTTAATTAACTTCGTGCGGCGCGAATAATACACATGAAAGTTTTTGAAGGTTTTCAGCCTCAACGACGGGGATATTGGCATCAGATTCAGTGTAAATGCTCGCGAAGGAATTTGCTAATATTTTGCAGTTCGCGGTCTCGTGTGTGGCAAGACTCTCGTGTGCGCATTTTATGTCGCTAATCACTCATCACTTGTGCCGCATCGATGTCTAACATAATTATACAGTGCTTGTGGATTATCTGAGCACAGTATATGTCTCTCTCTATTCTCCAAGAACTTTGCTATTGCTTTTTTGTATTGTTTGGCAATTGCTTTGTATGCAGCAAATTCGTTTGTTTGTTTGCCCAGTTTACAGAGCTGGGCCTTTTACCGTAGAAGTATTTTGATGTGTATGGGGTAATATTTCTTTGGCGTTCTGGTACTTGTCTGTTTTTTCGGCACAAATAATTCTCATACATATAACATGATATTGCAAAATAATAGCCACTTATCATTTACAGTAAATACAGGATAAAAGAGAACATTCCAATCCAAGAACATTAGAAAGTTCCTTATCTTTTCGAAATCAGCTTTTTTTAAATTGAAATGATTTGCGCACGTTAAGGGCTTGCTACGTTTACCGCTATTTAAGAAGAAATCGACGGAAAAGTGATCAGAATTGGCAAAGTTTTCTGTACATTTAATGAATGCAAGTTGGAGTGGAGCATTTAATATCAAATCAAGGGTTTTGTTTTCCCTAGTTGGGAATGATACTACCTGTATAAGACTCGATTCGTTTATTGTTTCCATGAATTCTTTGGAATTTGGCTTTAATACATTTTGATTTTTATTCCAATCCAATTCTGAAAAATTGAAGTCACCTAGTATGACCAGTGGTCATGATACTTTACAGATATATGATATAATCGCATAACCCAGACATTTGATCAGTAGAATGATGTGGCGGCCTATAGATGCAAACAATTCGCGTTTTAGTTTTAAGGCAAACATCCATCGCAACTGCTTCGACAGTGTCAAATATAGCTGGGATATTTGTCACTGGTGCATAATCAAGATCTTTTGAAATGAAAAGTGCTACGCCACCTCCACCTCCACAGGACATGTATATAAATATACTAGCAGTTTAACATCTGGAGACAATGAATATATAAGACTATTTATCTGGTGTAACGCACCGCTACGCACTCTTCTTCGATTTTGTTCCTAGAACTGAATGCAATTGGGTTAGTGACTGTGATTTAGTCAGTTATTAAATTTCATGTCTTGATAATAGTTTTAACGATAAATGAAACTGTAAATTACTAATTGATCTAGTGTTTTGTACCAATCACACTTATGTCAAATCTACTATTTAAGTTCTAATTTCGATCAGAATATTCTAGCGAAAATTCTTATCGCAATTGCCATGTTCAAAGCTGTGCTTCCCTTGGGTAAACGTGTTAAGTTGATCGAGTGGCTTTGAAAACATGGCACATATATATGTGGTTAAGCACACGACCTTCCAACGCCGAGTAGCGGTTGGAACGCTGAGAATGATACAAAGCTGACAGTTGCAATCTGGTTGCGATCATGATGAGCGATGTTATAAACGCTGGCAATCATCAATGATTATAAGTGCGAAAGATCGAACGGGATATAGGATGGTTCTCGTTAGATAATTATTGTTCGCTTTAACGAGCTGTTTGTTTGTGCCGCAGTTTATATAAGCCATGTTTTGCCAAAACTGGTTCCGTTTGCCGATTTATGGTTATGTTGATGGTTTCAAAAATTTTTTCACCGAGCATGCATAAGATTTGATACTTGACGTATGATAGCTATCACTTTGCTTCATGTGTTTTATTTATTTCAAGATTATATTTTTTATTTGTTTATTTTTTATATATTTTTCGATAATTTGATTTTTTTGTTTATTTTGATATTTATGTATACAAACTGCCATATGTATAGAAATTTGTAAATTACTGCCATCACCAACAATACGAAAAGTAATCATAATTAAAATGACAATACGTAGCGTTATAACTCCATAAAAAGAAGATAAAGTGAACGTTTCATTTTTCTTTTTCGTTTTCATTTCTCTTTATTTTTCATTTATATATATTTTTTATTTTTAATGTTTCATTTGTATTTCGTTTATATTTTTTACCATTTTTCATCTTTTATTTTTTTTATTTTTTCTTTGGGCATATGTTGATCGGCGGCGTTGTCATATGTTGGACATCGGAAGCTTCGATGCCAAAAAATTTTGCATCATATGCCACCCGCTTTTGTCAATGGTAGTGGTGGACTTTGATTATTTTCTCGACAAAATACAACATGTGAAATTTTGTCACCGTTTCAACTCTTGTATATCGTCATTAGAAAATTCTTTAGATTTGTTTTCAGCAGAGTATTCGCTTTCACAACGTTGTTACAACGATCGTTGTAGTTGTTTTCAAGGAAAAACTGGGCAAAAATGCGTGGGGAAAATTTACGCCAAGAGTCACAATACTATTATAGCATTCTCGTCATTTGGGCTGCATTTTGCTTTGTTAATACTGACAATTTGACTTAACAGTTTGTATAATTATTAATTTCAAAATCAATACTCATTAAAGGGAAATTTTGGATATCGTTCTACAGTGTGAGCTTGGACCCGCGATTGCATCCTTATCCTAATTTGCTATATTATACCTATCATTCAGCCCTGAGTATGAATTTATTGACAAAAACTTTGAGAGTTGGGATCTTACTACACAATCATGCCTAACAGTTTTAATTTAATTGTTAATTTTTTTAATTCTGTTGTTATAAAGTGGAAACATAACGCAATTACGTACTATACACTATCTGAAAATAAATAAAACAATCATTTTATATTTTAAGTCTGTTTAGAAATAAACTACAATCTTCCATAAATTTAAGGAATATCTAAATTCTAATTAAGTATTTTGTACCGGCACGGTGTCATTTTAACTTAATTCCCAAAATCACGTGTTATTGACATAAAACGTATGCTTTAATACAGTCTGGTAAACTCAAAACGAACCTATTATATGTAGTGGACGCAGCATTAGCAGGCTAATTTGTGAGAACATTGTCAGCGACAATTGATAACGTAGTATATAATCGTTGTAAATTAGCGCAAAAGTGAAACTAGGAGAATGGATTGCGTTTCGAACCTATAAATCCTCTGTGTACGTTCTATTTTGCTGGCACCGCATAAATAGTATGGTTGCATAAATAGTGCTTTACGTAGATTTGCAAGAACATTTCTATTTGTATTCGAAAAGTTTGCCTTGGCGTGACTCTGACAACTTACATTTCTCCTTGCGCTTTCACACGGCTTACGTCGCAAAATAAATTCCCTTCTTATAAATACAACAATATCAGCTCGCTTTAGTTCGTGATGACCACTTCAGCCTGAAATTGTTGAGGTACACGCACAAGAGACAAAGTGCTTTGGCAAAGTTTGCCAACTTTTTCAAGTGTTCTTCAACTAATAGATTTCAGTTTAGACAGTTCGGAGCGAAAACTGAATAATTTCTCAATCAGTTGTACAATTTCCCATTTGTGCATATACATGCGTTGATTTTAATCTCACTTAAGACACTGTCACGGCGATATTTAATATTTTTTCGATTGATAAAGCCCTGAATAAAGCAAGCATAAACTAGATTACTACTTGAAATTATGTGATTCTATCATCCCATTAACATAAAAAACCAAAACTTTAGGCTATGAATTAGGCCTATATTGAGATATAGAGGTAGTATTGACAACTAGACTGAAAACACGCCAGTTACGCTATTGAAGGGGTAGCTTTGCCAGTTGTCTAATGTGCTTAGTAATTATTACCTACCCATTACCAACAAAGCTGTTAGTATTACCCTAACTAAATTATGGTTGATTTTCGTTGTTGCACAAATTGACAAAGCTGGTATTCGTCACGCATCTTTTCTTATTTCCAACGAAGATCTATGCTAGCAGTTTAAAGATTTGTAAAATTACAAAAAAATCAATATGTCAATTTTAGTGGCCTTCATCTTAAAATAACGCTCCCCAATGGATCGCAACGGTCTAATATTTCGCAGTTGAATGTCCCACGGGTACTATTCGGTTGATTGGATCTGACCGGCAAACTACTTATCGACTCCGTTCATTTTGCCACCTTGTTGGTTTTAGCTTTCTAGCGTTAGGTTGGTTTTAATCAAGTTGACATAAACCTTTTATGTTGTTTCTTACAAAATCCGCTTATTGACCAATGTTTAGTCTAAACAACTCAGTTTGTTTTTTTAAATCAACACGTCTCATTTTGTTGTTCATTACTGAAATGAAGGTTTGTAAGCGGCAACTAATATTACGGATGCCCTGTGTGGTAGTGAAAACGAGTCGTACAAATGTTTACAATAAACATCAGAATTTTCCTAAACATATTGTAGGCTATCTTAATTTTAATAACATTTCAATCGTGCTAATATCACAGCGGCTGATTACCATTATCATCCAACACATCAAATTATCCCTACCAATTGATGTAAAACGCAAGAATTTATAGAACAACCTACTTTAAGACTTTATTATAAATCTTTATTCTAGGAATATATTTGTCACTGTTCCACTACTCCAAGGGCCGATGCATTGACATTTTTGTCACCGCTATCTCATACAAACAGTATTAGTTGTTCATAATTTAGCCGCGCGCAGCTGAAAAGCTGCGAAGATGAGAGGAACAACGCCAGATGGTTTTGAAAGAACTTGCTATCATTGTAACACATTCCGCGCAAAATCAGCTGTGACAGTAATGACCGGGATAACATTGATTCCCATTCGCCTCAACCTCAGTAGAGCTTCATTTACGCTATTTTTCCGTGCGCTTCACGTGACAGAAACTTGGCGTTGTTATGTAATATTTTTTGGGCCGATAATCTCTGTGATTGCAAAATTTGTGTTGAAGTATTTCACCAAATAATAGAATCACATCGCGGTGCTTTTAAGTTGCAAGAGGTCGTCCTCTGGGGAGGTAATCGTCACATATCAAGTCATAGCAGACTTAGATCACGAAAACTAATGTTTTTAAGCTATTAGTTTGAGCACCATTGACGTTAGAGTTATTAGAGTTTCGTTGCAGCTTGTGCTGGCGTAGCATTTTGTAATTCCATTGGGTCCCGCGGAAGCACCGCGTCTTCTAAAGCCATAGTTCCGTCCATCGACAGCATTTATTGTTATAGATTAATGCTCTGCTGATTAAGTAGGCTTCCTTCTGTTATTTCGTTGCACATGTATGATAATAAAATTTCTCGGTTATAAATGGTATGAGCTTATTAATGGTATGGTCTGAGCTGAGAAAGTTATTACGGGCACGGCGAAGAGAAAACAACAATAAATTCATGGTTATAAGTCGAGATCACAAACGTGAAACGGCAGATCAAATACTTGACCACACATTTTCTTGTAGGCACAGAATGTGCGGTACACTATATTAAAATGCTAATTGAATAATGTGGACTATATTAATGAGACATTGTAAAAAAAGTTGCGCCAACAACAGCAATGCGTAAATCGTCTCGACCGACAACGCGCCCCCTAATTTTAAAGCCTGACTATACTACCCCAACCCCGCAGTATTGGAGGATACTTTCGTCCCAAATATGAATCTAGATGAAAGTTGTCACAAGCATGCTAAACAATACTGTAATCGTTGTGATCGTGTATGTTACTCATTTGGTTTTTGTGACTTGCAAAACACATCTGAATTACAAACAAACTCCCATTTCGGATACTTAGTCTACTTGAAATCATTGCCAACCTTAAAATGTTGAGCATGGTTTAACTCTTGACGAATTGAAACTATAGATTAGCCTTAGAGGTGTAAAGTTTATCACAATATCGATTCTCTCAACCTTGTCAACAGGCTTCATCTTTCATTCTTCCTTTTCGCTTTTAATCATGTCTCATGTGCAAAATCAGAGTTTCAAAAATTAACTTCTTTCTAAGATAATTGAATTTTAAATTTTCCAACTTGTTTCAAGCATTCAATTGCTAAGCGTTTTCGTATCAACAAGCCCGAATTATATGAACCTGTTGAGTTGCGCTATTTTTAGAATATATTTGTGCAGAATTTCGCAATAAAATGTTCTTCCGGCCTTGATTATTTGAAAATAGTGCTGGTCAATGCTTGAACGGATCCGAAACAACACGTCTATTAAATCTATTTTATAACAGTTTTTAAATATTAAAACCGCTCTACCTGTGTTTTAACAAGAGGCTGTCTCAAAAAGATCCGCGTTAGCTTCAGATTCATAGCAAACAGTAAAGCAGATGGAACCGACCGAGAAAAACCAAAATTCACTAAGTTCTACATCATCCCTGCAAAATAATGTCAGTAAATATAAATATATATTTGCTTTCGGAATTCGCAGAATCGAAGCTGTTATTAAAACTGTTTCCACCTGTTCTGAAATGTATTTTTCGTTTGTTTTACAGCGTTGTGGTTTTGACTAACTCACTGTATTTTGACTGCTGAAGTACGCTTTGTGTGATCTAATGGATAGCTATGCAGTCATACAGGCTGTTATTGTACCATGCAAGATTCGTTACAAGTTAGGCGTAGTCTTGTTTGAATACCAAACGTGTCCGAACACTTGCTGCTTGAGTTGCTTTTTATGCGGCGTCGTGCTGACTGATTTCTCCGAACAAAAATCTTAAATTTTGGGAAGTACTTTTTCAATTATTTTACAAGTGAAATTAAGATCGAAAGTTCGAAATTAGAATGTGATATTTTGTAGAACTCTGCATCAACATTTAGCACAAAAGCATTTTTCCGCATGCGAAAATGGTATGCTTTAGAGAACACAGAGCGTATGCGACACTACAGCTGGGCCGCTGTACAACCAAATATGCCTCCAAGAAACCGACATACCTGAAAGGCTAGTGTAATATGCATATCAGAGCCAATATTTCGGGATCCTCACACATGTCTACGCTTCACGTAGCCTCATATATGTACAGGAGTTTCGAAGTTGAGATGCTTTATTCCGTAAGGTTTAATCGATTATTTGTCACGTTTGTCAATATAATCACTCATTTCTGTGTCAAAAATTTCTCCGCAGCATCTTTTTTTTCTGGAGAGAGCTAACGAATCGGTGAAAATTATTAGGTATTAGGTTAGTCATGTTGACATCTGTTCATGGGTACCCAATGATGTACCCAAAGTGCATAATCAATTGAGACAGAGTGAAAATATGTCAGTCTCTAATGTTGAAATAAAACTGTTTAGCCAGAAACCACAAAGTTAAACTGTAGTTCCAATCTCGATATACTTTAGATCTACCTTCAATTTTGCATTTAACTTACGTTTTTTGAATGAAAAAGTATTGGTTTAGTCCAAATATTCGACCGGTGTATGGGTGGATATGTACCGGTTCCTGGAAAAGCACGCTGCAACATTAATTTGAAGACCGATTATTAAACTAAGTTTGTTTGACAGAAATCAGTGGCTGTTACAGGATCTTCCCGGTTTGGCATCTTTTGACACTTACAAATGCCAAATGGGCCGCAAAAAGGTTACGTAGACTATAGTTTTTTGGAGGGCTCGAGCCAAGGCTCTGGGTAAGGAATAATCACAGATGATTCAAGATTTCCTGGCTTGGTGAGCCAAAATGCACCGATATACCCTACAACTATAATACTAAAGCGCAAACATATAAATGTTATTTTATGAAAATGAGCACACACGGTTGTGAAGTTAAGCAAGTCAATCAAGACAGTATGTCTCTATCTTTGTCGTGTCTGGCTTTATAATGTGTTCGATCGGTTCATCAGGCCAAATATACATGTGTCCGAATTCATTGAGCCGTTGGTCAAAAGTGGTAATTCACGAATAATTTTTGGTTGATTTTTTGTGCTAAGGTTACTCTCTGCTAGAGGCAGGGAGGTCTTTTCCGCTACGTTCCCTGGTACTTCGTTTTCAATCCCTAAATTATTTATGAAGATCAATATGTTCTACCACCAACATGTGTTGCTGACTGTACTTCTGTAAATATGGCATTGTCGTTAGCTGGAGCCGCTGGGGTAGTCGGTTTTCTGCTGTAGTGCTGCCGCAGAGTGACAGTCGTCTATCTGAAAAATGAGCGATAACACTCATTGCTATTAAATTATACAGTTTTATATAAGTTTGTCAAATATAGAAATGATAAGAAACATAGCCTATCGATTGGGGTCAATCTTATCAAGATTTGAAAATTGGAATCCGCGTAGTTGTGGGACAGCTAACAACTCATTTTTCCTCTTGTCTCGACAGCGTTCATTTTCGGACCATACTGCCAGTCAAAAACATATGAATATAAAGATATTACAAACTTGATTGCTCAGTATTGTACAACTGACACGACTAGTGTGATTGCGCATTGTTTGCGGGAATGCCATTTTTTAAACGCTACATAAATCTCTGACCGTATGAGTCTGGAACAAAATACGAAATTGCATTCTTATAAATAGCTACTTTGGTAAAATGCAGCATGAAAGCTTTAATTCCTAGCTGTAAGTGGATATGTGGTTGAGGTTAGTTATAGCAAGAGTGCATTAGGGAAGAGTATGACACTTCCCTGCACTCATGTACAAACCCGTGTTTGATGACACGGGCGTTTTCAGCTGGACCCCGCCCCCAGTTTCTTGGGGGTCGAGATGCCCCCACCCCCCCCCCCCCAAAAAAAAAAATTACGGGGGGAAGGTTCGACCGACCCCCCAAAAAAACTGGGGGAGCGGTCGGGGCATCTCGACCGCCCCCTCCCTGAGCTTGGGGGGTCATGCCGAAAACGCCCGTGTTATTAAACACGGACTAATACATGAGTGCAGGGAAGTGTCATACTCTTCCCTAATGCACTCTTGGTTATAGTTATGTCTGAAATAAAAAAAACAAAAATTAGAAACTATAGCGACATTTCGTGGGTATAGGTAGCAGATTTATGGAGAGAATTTTTGCTGTGTGATATGTAGTTTTTCAAATGTTTTACGTTGTTCTTGGCGATTTAAGCAAGCAACTCCCATGGCAGCAATATAAAACGCATATTGAACGTAATTTCAATTTGGTTAGTTAAGCTGTGCAACTGCGATCCGTAATCTTGCAAAAATATAAATGCTAGTCCTTTCTAAATCTCAATAAATTGCCACCAAAATTAATTGTGCCTTCTGCTGTTACAAATTAGACACACAAAACTTTTCTGCACTTAAATGGCTTATTATAGCAGTTATTTGTGAAAATCTTTCACGTTTTCCGCTGGATCAGCTTCACTCTAAGCCCGAATTCACACAGCATTCACTCCGAGAAAACGCGGAAACTAAAATTACATATCTCGCCGCTTAACTATATATATAATGAAATAATTTCAGATGAACAAATTTACACATTGGATAGATTCATTTCCACGGTTGAAAAAAACGCAACAACTCTATATCAACAGCAGCCATAACGATCGTAATTATGAACTGAATTGTCCAGACGTCGTCAGCAAGGGTCGTAGAATTCCAGTTGGCCGTGTAGGGACACATCGGCGTCGTTCGGCCCCGTTTTGTGCTAGTCTCCGCCAGTACAGACGTCACACAAGCAATCACGTGACAACTAGAACGATAACCAGTGCCGATGATCATGACGACGACGATGGATTCGCGTATATTGCGTTCGACCACAAAACCCAAGCCAAGGAAAATTCATCCCACACCAGTCAGTTCGAGTCGTCTAGTAATCATCAGAATATTGCATCTCGTACCGGTGTTGTTAGGAGCTTTAACCGCCGAGCAAAGCATGATCACCAGCGCCTAAATTCCGACAACCTTGATGATCAAAATTGTATTGAGTTTCATTCTGAAATATCTCTTAAAATTCCGCCCCAACCTCATAGGCATAACGCTGTTACGGGAGACGGAGGAAATGCAGAATCGGTTCAATGCAAATCCGACTTGCAATACGCTACATTGGCGTCGTATTCGGAGCTCGATGAATTCGATTCTGCAACAACTGCAATTGGCAGCAGCTCTTGTGACCTCCTACCTCAAAGTCACTCGCATGAAGAGCAATCTGGCAAATGTTGTTCGTGCGTTGCTCGTTGGCAGCATTTCGGTGTGAACCGTATTTCTGACCAAGTAACAAATTTTGGTACTTGGTCAGAAGGTGAGCGTTCACCTTGTGGTCAAGCACAAGTCAACGGTGTAAATATCCAACCAGCCAATGAAAGCAGTAACATAACGAGCTTTGGAGCGGTTTCGCCTTGCTATAATGACATGTCATCACTCTCACATTACCAAATGGATGACTCTTGGAGACACGAAATTTGCAGTAGCAACCGGCGTCTGGAATCATTTTGCAAAGCTACAACTCGGAACTTAAATCTGTCACAACTAGCGCCAGCTGATCACACCCCACGGGGTAAAATGTTCCAGTTAGCGCCGCGCAATTGTTCGCTCAATTCTTGCTCGAATCGTCAAGAAGAATGCGACAGTAGCGCTGAATATACTCTAGATATTACAGCGAATCAAAAAAATTTAAGAATTGATGGAGCTGGGATGACCTCTTGTTTAAATGTTTCTCCATTTAGCCCAGTACCACAACCAAAGTGGAACTCATCCGGGTCATGCCGCAGTCTTATTCGAACAAATCCATGGATAAATCCTTATCACCCGCGGTCTCCAATGTCTCAATGTTCTGGCTCGCCACAATCAAATGTAGCTGTCTCACCGGTATTCCTTGTCCCTAGCCTTAAGGTGGATCAGCATGTGTCACGGATGTATTCACGATCGCTTAGCTGTGGCGTGTCTGATGCTAATTGTAGCCCTTGTTTAGGTACTACTACTGGTATAAATGTCGTTCGAATGAAAATTTCACCAACACCGACTTCTGTAAAGCTGAACGAAGACCTGGAGACGTCACATCTCGGCGCTGCAAACAAGATGCCGGTAGTCGCAGCTGAATCAGCTACATCGTTAAATTTTGGTCAGCCACCAACCTCTGATTTGTTACCAAAACCTGAGCAATACCAAATGCGTCCTGTAGCCCCGACGACAACTCGAGATCAATTATTATTATTAAGCAATGGCGAGGCAGTCATGAACGCGTCATTTCACAGCAATACGTCATCTGGCTATGGAAGCATTAATGATTCGAGTAACAACGCTAGTCCGGAAAGCAGTATTCATTTTGATCAACAACAGTTGCAACTACCCTTGCCGACGTTATTGGCAAATCAAGGTCAAGACGGAACTAAAAATAATGTTGCTCAGTCGAACAATAGTTGTGTAGTCAAGGGCAGCAGTGACCAACAGTGCGCACTGAATTATTCACAGCTTGCGGTTGATGGCGACTATAAAGCTGCAGGTACAACAAATCGTGACCACACAATGGATCATTGTGACGATCCAGAAAGCAGTGTAAATTTAAATCACTTTTGTACCAGCGACAAATTCGTAATTTCCGTAAAAATTAATGACAAGCACAACTGCAATAGTACAGATTTCCCTGAAAAAATAAACGACAGTGGAACTAGTTTGAACGAACAAGCAGCGAAAACTGGTTGTTTTAGCAACATTAAATATGACGAGAGCGGAAACACTGTATTATCCCAAGAGAGCCAACAATCAGAAAGTGGGCATAACGGAGCAATCCAGGCGCCTGTGTCAAGTGCGAGCTGTAACCCCATTTCAATGCCTGAGAAGTTAATTTCGGTTCCATATCAGTTGAAAACAAAGCTGTGTCACTCAAATACAAAGCTACCGCCACGACCAGATTGCTTGGCAGAGTTGACGCAAAAATTGGACTGGCTAGCAGAGAAACGATCCAGGTTTGTATCTCTAGTCGCTCAGGTTCAAAACGAACAGTGCTGCGGCGACTTTGCGCGACAAATTGCTGAGCTGCGAAGCCGATTCCAGCGCTTTGAGATTGATCTTTGAAACGGCAGATTTGTTATTTCATTGACACATGGACGAAAATATATAGAGAAATTGCGGGTGGAACTCACACAGATGTGGTGAAATATAATTTAAATATCTATAGTTGAACCCGAAATTTTGCTATAACAACTTTCAAGACAGGAATTTTAAACGAACAATTTCTTTTAGATTAAGCTCAGAGTCAGAGTTAAATTTCATTTACGGAAAAGAGTCGCAATTGTAAAAAATGCAGATAGTCTTAAAATCCAATCAATGCTATGTAGAAACATTGAACGGTCGTCAGCTTGAAGTTGTTTATTTTAATGTTTCCTGCGATTATTGGCACGCCATTCGCAGCACAAGCAGATCGAAGCACAAAATTTTGCTGTTTTATATGCATGGTGTGATAGCCGTCGAAATGTGTCATTCTTTTCGCATTGCTTCGTATTTCCAACTACAGTTATGGCCTTAGCGCGTTAAATTAGAAATATGCACAGATTTCATGTTAATTCACAACTGTATCGAGCAAAGGGAGCAACTGCTACTACAAATAACTGGATATCTAGCGACATATTATGCTACGCATATTTTGATATCTTAGCTAAGCACAGTTGCAGCCACAGTACCATTAACAATAGATAATCAGCAAGGAATTCGGGTGTAGATTGCAAGTAAAAGTGCGTTTAGATGTTCAAATTTTTTATTCTTTGAGATAACACTGCTCAAATTTTGATCGAAACTTCATACTGTAATTTGAATTTGCAAGATTACGCAAATCATCATGCGTGTAAATTTGAGCTCAATTTTATTTCAAAAATTTTCTAGGTCTGTTTCGCGACTCTTATTGGTTGAAACCATACGCTACAAAACTTTGAAGAACGTTCACACGTTCAAATTTACTAAAAATGCAAAAATTTTGTCGAAGTTTGACCTTAAACTTTGAGCAAACATTTTGAGAGCGTTAACGCACCCTAAAACTGTAGTCCCAAGCACAAACTGTGTAAAATTACAATGAAAGCATTTTGAAAACCATCTTTTTTATTAAAATATGTCGTTGATTGCTTAGATGTCCTTTAGCTAGGCCCTATATACCTTGTTTGTTTTTACTTCTTCGCGGTTTTGTTAAATGTCAGTATTAGTGGCAGTTTGTAATTCGTCGAACACAGCGCTTTCGTATTATAAATATAACGATAGTCATGCTTAACATGTAGAATAGCTTTATAGTGACATGTATAACACGCATATACCTACATACGGCATCGTTTCGGTCATTAAACATGGTTGATCCTACAGCTTTACCACGAATCCATTACTGGTTGTTACTTCCTATTTTGCGCTTGTAGCGATTCTTAATAACTGTATTGATAGTAGCCGCCTTAGAGATGTGATTAAAGCATATAGCAGTGCAGAAAGAAAGAATTTAAAATTTTTATGGACAAATTTTAGCATCGGTTAATATCACGGCATACGTTCACACTGGGATAAAAATTGTGACAGTTTTAGCTACACCACTTTCTTCAATTTGAGATCAGAATTTGAGCAAAAGAGGCTACGCGTGATCCCGCCTTTAGAAGTTGTAAGCATTGAAGAATACCTGATGGGAGCGGAAAACTAAATGGCGACACATTTCACATCCCTGGTTTAACATCGTTTGATATATATATTGGACTGCTGCTTAAATATTTTTGTTCAAATATATGTTTGTTGGTGATTGCCGGAGCTTTAATATTAATGCTACTATTATTATTGTTAGTGAAAATCTCATATAGGTACAAATTGTCTTTCTTGTTGCCTTGCAGGTTGATTATTGTTATTAAACAGGATCATATCCAGGACACCTACGGCCATAAGCCAGTTCGGGATGCCACCTAAATGAGTACCTACAACAATTATCAGTTCAAATTTCACCTGCTATCCATATCAATCACGGACAGTGTCTATGGTTGTTATCTCCCGATACAGTGTTTATAATAACTCATCATTTCACAGTAGCGTTTATTTATAACTTTGACTATACTTCAGCTAATTTAGGAGTTGTTTAAATTGATTGATATGCGTGTAACCACTGTTTGCGATATTTCTCAATGAAATGGAGCCATCGTTGTTGCAGGTTAACATCTTAACAATTTAAGTTCTTTGAAATTTATAATCATTACAAGCATCGTGCAGCAAATTTAACGTATGGAAGACCAATGTTGACACTGAACTGTCTATAATAATTGTGTCAGTATTGAGAAAGCAACAATTATTTCAAAGACAAAGTTTATTGAAGATCAAGATTACGTACATACAGATATACATGGCACAACGAAATAGTCGATCATAAATTTGAAGTGTTAATATGTAGCAACCAAGAATATTTATTAATGCAATCCAAGGATAGTGAGACCCACTGCATAAAAGGGTTTAAATATCCTATTCACTCAAAATAAATTCGACTCGTTGATGTTTGCAGTATTTGTATATATTTTAAAATTATTTAAAATAAAGAGAACATACTGGAATTCTGTATGTCACATCAGGACATAAACAGAAATTTTTTCTCGAAATTTTAATAAAATGTTCTCGATACATATTTTAGAGCTCGTTTTTTTGCAGGCAGTTTTGAAATTTCCAAGCTTTTATTACAAACGTCAAAACAAATATTCCTTATTACAAACGTCAATACAAATATTCCTTTTGCAATGCTTCGTAATAGGTTGTTCATGCAGAGGCGCCCTCACGACATTCGAGCCCTGTTTACTACATTCGAGTTCCTCCTTAAGACATTCCAGGTCTCCTTATAACATTTGGGAGACCTATCGGGGCTCTGCCCCCCATCCCGGCTAGGAGGTAGGGAGTACAAATGGCAGCCCTATGGTCATTTTAGACAATTAAGTTCGCGCACAATTTGCTAAATAAATGAAAGAATAATGTTGAGGCGGCAAACGCCCTTTTCTGGCAGCAACTGCGGTTGCTGTAATGTAATCAGGCCTTAGCTTTCGCGGTGTTCTTAGCATTTTTACAGTTGTTGTTTGTCGTCTACTGACTCCACTTGTATAATCTTGTGAGGGGCGAACCTCATCAAGAAGAACCCCAATTTCTCTTGTAAACCTCAGACGGCGGTTGACCTTAGTTATCTATGCAATTTATTTATTGGTAATAAACAAACAATATATTGTGTTCTGAGCTTGGGTTTCACAAATCACAAAAGTAGTTGCTGCGCTGAGACCTTTGGGTTAGTAACCTTGCTGATATCATAAATAGCTAGAAAAGCTACAACTGGGATAAAGATAGGACTGAAATGTCAAATGTAACTAAAAATGAATGTCACAACCAACACAGTGCACTTTTAATATTTTCTTTTTGCGTAAGCAAAATTGTTTCCAAACAAGCAATAGCACTGTTTGACAACCGCTAGCCATAGAACGTCTAGGTGAGCAGTGGTTATTGAAATATTTGTCGGGTGATATACAAATTTCGTAACCTTGCATCCTTGATCTTAATCACTAACCCCGAATTGCGTTACGAGAGCAATGATATATTAGTCATGAATTTTAAATATACTGAATTGTTTTAATCTGAAGTTTTAATAAAGCATAAGAACGCCAATTGTGGATGCACGATTCAACAATAACTTAACTTGACAATAAAGCATTGAAAACAACTGTTGATTATAGCACTAAATCTGTTTTATTGAATAATTGTACTGCA
>JASANE010002900.1:0-65349 GCA_030248225.1 Trileptium ribeirensis
TGAATAGACAATAGGAGATATAGTACCAAAAGTGTGTGCTGAGTGTTATTCATGCAAAATTGATTAATTTAGCCACTGTGCACCACTGGCGACTGTGCGTTAATCAAAGGCAACACAACGTGCGCATAAAGAAAAGTTTAAAGAGAGACAGGAACAGAAACAGTGCAGAGCAAAAATTTGTAATGATATTTGTAACAAAGGTGGACAATAAGACTGTCGTCGTGCCAACAACCCACCCACGTTGTAATCAAATGGTTACCTCCACGGTGAGCGTTCATCACGACCGTCATTTTCGTACCCTATAGCAACAATTCCTTCTTGGGCGGCGATGGACTTTTGGCGTTGCCACGCCGGTGAGACCCGAAGCGAATCGACGCGTCGACCCCATCCCGAGTACTCCATCAGTTGCGGTGGGTCCCGTTCGCAATCTCGACCCACCGACTCAATTTCATCCACAATTCTATCGCCAAATCTTTGCAAGTCACGTTCGATCGTCGTCGAGTACAGCTGAAAATAAGCATTGTTCAGCGATGTTTTATTAATCGTCATTGGTTGTAGCCAAATATGTGTCATCGTGAGGCCTCAAAACATAACCCTTGTTAGTCCCAAGCAAGATTTGGCAAAACTTAGACTTGATCGCCGAAATGCTTATCTCCAGGCTGTGAAGCCAAGGCTTCCTGGCGCTTGCGATTCTTTCAAAGGTCGCAATACTTGATATTTCCTTGCCATTTACGGGTGTTTAAGAAGGAACGACTAATGCTTCCACCAAAGCCGCTAGGGGAAAAGTCCTCAAAATTATCTCATTTGGTCGGTTTGTCCCTAATTTATGTCATTCTAGGGCGGATATATTTTGAAAAAATTGAAAATTTTGAACAAAAAACGAGTGCAGCTGGTTCAGGCCCCATCGTAAAATTTTCGGTGCCGACTTAGCTTGAAAACTACTGCTTTTAAAAAAATTTGCGTAACACTCGGAAAATTGAAAAACGGCGGAGGTGAAGCAGAATGACACCCCAAGGAATTGCCCCAAAATTTACACACTTATGTAATTTGGGGCGCTGATCACGAATCTGCCTCCGTTTGCCTGCATGACCCCTGGTTCCCGAGATATGACCTATTGAAGTTGGCCCTGTGTTTTGCTGTGCTCGTTCGCTCACGCACTATAGGTCGACTCGGCAGCCGTCAGTAACTTGATGTGAGAACGCATCGCGTATAATGATAACGCCTATGCAGAGTATATATATTATACGGTAATGTGCAGCATGCATACGTAATATGTAGCTCCCGGGTTACGCACATAACGTAGCATGCAAACTTGTACACCAGCTATTGGGAGAGAAAATTTACTGAGAAAGATTTTCTCACGCCCTTGTCTGTCGTTTGCATCCTTTTTTACTGAGATTTTCTCACGCTCTTGTCTGTCGTTGGCATCCTTTTTCTTGTTCGAAGTTGCATTTGTGTCGATGGCTGTTTTTGGACCTGCCTACCCTGTTCCTTTCACCGTCTACGACATCAACGATTTGTTCCGTTTCAAATCTGACAATGCAGGGTGTATAAATGGTCCAATTGAGATTGGTGTCCTGAAGCGAAGAAGGTGCTGCCGGCGATTATGCCAGTTGGGAGAGTGTCAGGTAAGGTTCAAATGCAATATTTAACCCGTGCCCCACTCGGCTCCATCCAATATCGGAGTTTAAATAATACGGAGTATTTTGGCAGTTTTTTTATTTTCTTTTTATGTCAGTGGAAGCGGAGCTGATGATCGAAATTCAAAATTTTTTCACCGAACGGTTTCTAATGATCCTACAGTTTCATTTCCTGCAAAAAGTAAAACAAGCGAAAATTTTCTTCGCTTCACGCCAAAATAACCCATTGTTTTACAACATATTGTTTGTGTGCCGTCAGCCGGTAATAAATGTGGTACAGCAGCTATTCGTTGACCAACTGGCTCGGTTTTTACCCCAAATATTTTAATTTTCCCCCTAATTGCAGTCATAGTGACAAAATATTGTTTTAGATGTTCACCACTTTTAAATTTTCGCAACACTTCGGCGGACGAGGTTGAGTGCGGAATCATTTAAAATGGTTAACTTAGGTTCAGGCTACATCCGCTATGCCTAGAAATACGAAATGTATAAAAACACGAGGGGGCACCAGGGGTTGAACTGCCAACCTCAGGATTTTTAGGCTATAATCATACAAGTAAGCCACACCACCATGCTGGCGCCGTTGCCAAAGTTGGAGAAATTGTAATACCTGCAAAAGCTATCTACTGCAGCGATGCACGCACAGAATGCATATAGCAAAGCTACATTATGGAAAGGCCCTACAACCAAAAGCTGTGTTTATTATCGGCTCACATATAGCGCTTACGGTACGCAGGCTGTCGTGAAGTCGTTCCTGCCCTTTGCGATGAATTCATGTGGCCTGAACGGTTGGGGCGGGAGCCACAACAGGCGGGGATGAACATTTTGTTGGGGATTGCCCGAGCCTAATTGTTAGTATTTGCTCGTCACTACCGATCAGATGCTTGAATTCGTGTTAACTTTCAAACTTTTCACTATTTTACATAATAAAAATGCATATGCACCGCATTAATAGTAACAACTGGGCATTGGCAATTATAGCTGAACAGCAATGCAAGTCGCAATAAGAAAGCACAAAAATAAAATAAAAATATATGCGATGCGTCCTCACATCAAGTTACTGACGGCTGCCGAGTCGACCTACAGTGAGTGAGCGAATAAGCACAGCAAAACAAAGGGCCAACTTCAATAGGTCATATCTCGGGAACCAGGGTGCAGGGAAACGGAGGCCAGATTCGTGATCAGCGCCCCAAATTACATAAGTGTGTAAATTTTAGGTCAATTTCTTGGGGTGTCATTCTGCTTCACCTCCGCCCGTTCGTTCTTGATATGAATACTTTTAATGACAAATCTTTTAGAATAGTTGAATGGCATCTGGGCCTAAGCACTTTGCGACGTCTTCGAGCATTAATAATAAAATTTTAATTGTAGTTTTTTACAAATATAAAGCTTTAGTGATGTCAAGCCGCACTGTAATTTTCCCATTCACAGATCACCTAGATACAAGTAATATATGCAAATACGCTTCAGATGTTGGTGCGAAGCACACAGGTCAGTGTTTCGGACACGGCTTATTGCTGCACACACAAAAAACAATCCAAAGTATGATCATTTCTTTGTTGACGAAAACATAGCCTCAATCAAAAACATTAAGGATTTGAAGGTAAATGTTTTTAAAGACATGAAATTCAGAACACCCTGATAAAATACGGTCCAAGCTGGTTGGAAAGTTATTATTTAGGATTTTTGATTTTCGAGTCAAAAGATTTATTACGCGCTTACTTTAATTGCGTTTGACATGTTTTAGAATATGTTAGCACACCTGACTGTGAGAAGATTCAGCGATATTTCAAGCAGCGATGGTTCTATAAACTGGGATTGCAGCAACCGAATTTCAAACATCGCATGAAACATCTGGAAAGCTATTCTCAAGAGGTTAGGACGAGCTTAGCTAGAACAATGCGCAAATTTCTTTACCTGTTACGTACGATAATTTGTCAGGCTTAGTTATTAACGTATGACTTTAAGTGTATATGTTCTTCGCATGAAATGTTTGATACTAATTTACTCAAGTTAAATGCTAATACATTTTGAATGTTCCAGGTGGTGCAGTTAGAGTCTGAAAAACGTACGCCTGCGAAATAGCAGCAATGTTTCACACAATTCTGTACCTTTACCATTTCCTAAATTCGAATGGATAAATTGTTTATCGCATTACCTATTTGTATAACATTATCACTTTTTGTTTCGTTAAGCTTTCACAGGCAAATATGGGCGATTGTGAGGGATTGAGTCATATGCTCAAAAACAAGCTATCTTATACTTAGCTTACTTACAAATTACCGAAGCTATCACTGAAAACAAAAGTTAACCTAGATATACGGTAAATAATTGTGAGGCGTCGAATTATTTGTCATTGAGCTAATACTGATAGTCATGATCGTCAATTTGAGCGTCACACTAAACAGTCTATTTAATTTTTTTTCATTTTTGTTATTGGGAAACTGTTTGCCACATCATATGAAATCGGAAATCATGAAATCAATGTTGTCACGCTAAATGACATGTCGTTCCAGTTAAGCTACATGTCGTTAATTGGTCATGCTAGCCTGTCCAACAGGCTTTATTACCTATATTATTACAGCTCAACCTCATATAAATATTTTTTAGTTATGCACCGTGAATGCTATAAACATAAACTGCTGTGACGCATTTCGCTTAAGAAAACTAATCACGTTGGCGGTGCAACTTTTGGAGCAAATATGATTTTTCCCCGCAAATGTATGTCTCTTTTTAACCCAAGGCTTTGCTTACACTCTCATCATAACTATCGCCTTAGTTTGAAATGTGTTAAATAAATAATTCAAATATTCCATGGCAGCTTAATCAGTAGTAAAAGGATCGGTATGGTGTTGACGAGATATAATGTATTAGACGTTTGTTTTACAAACTATTTGATCGATTTTGTAAGCGATTAAAACTTAAACTACAAAATTTTAAATCAACATTTTAGCACTAAATATAGATAAAGAAGATATGAGCTAAATAGCCGAAATTTATATCGATAATTCCAATAAATGCCCGTTCTGAACAATGATTGGCCACGTCAATGCTGTTGTAGTTATCAATACCCACATTAAGTGTAGCACTGAGTCGGGTTATCGCAAGAAGAGCCTTTTCTTTTGCTAGCAACGTATTATTCGCTGCCTATTAATCATTGTCTCGTTTCGTGCAATAAATCGTTCAGATAGCAGCTGCTTCTTCTTCTTCAACCCAGAAAAGCATTTAACTGTCCTGCAGCGCAACGCTAGCCCTTACTTCTTCTGGACGAAACAACAATTATGTATTATCATTCGTCGCAGCTAATGATGAGGTTACGGCTGAGCAAGCATTGTTTCTACACTTTTCTCTGGGAAGACAACAACAGGGAGAGCGACAGAAGAGCATTATATGTTTTGGAAATTTCTTGTTATAATAGGTTCGATTGTTGGCTATTTGGTTTATATTGCATACAAGTCGTGTTGCCTAAGGTTTCAGCAGTTCGGAATTGCACTGATACGATAATTGATATGTTTTTATATGGTTTCTGTCTGCGTTGATTATATTTGGGTTATACAAATGGAAGAACTAGGTAATGAAAAAATCATTATTACACGAAAATGTAATTGTGTCTTTGCAAAACAAGTTGAAAGTTTGTATTATTCATTAAGGTTCTAGTAGATAGTGGGCTTCTACAAGATTTCTTGTTAAGAGCAAAGAAACACCTTACTTATTCTTTTGGCGTATAGACTTTGACCGTGTCGGCTAGTAGTAGTTTTAGTATTGTTTTTGAGCTCACACAGCACTTTAGCATTGTACACTTAAACGTTTCTTTTATAGTCAGCCTTTCTAAAAATATTGTTTTCTATTGCATATTTGTTAGAAATTTGGCGTTTTACAGTTAAGTCACAGGTACAGATCAAATATTTTTCCGTACACTCACGCTTAAAAGAGATTACATAGCGTGCGCATTTCTTAAACAAGGTTTCAACAGAGAAAAAGAGATACATGCCGTTCTACACCTACCATCACATCACTGTTGTGCACTGTATCATCAGGATAATGTTACTGATGCTGCTATTGTCCGAGTTTGGGACTCCTTTCCCAAAAAATATTCTTCCAAATAATCATCCATTAACTTTATCCGTCAACTTTTGCCTTGCTAATATCTAATGTATATTTGTATTGAATGATAGACTACTACTTAATTTTGTTTTTTTGGTATAGAATACTGCTATAAATAGGTTTACGTTTGTTTAAATACATTTGCTTTTCGCAAAATTTAGGCTGTATCCCTCGAAAGTGAATTAACGCGTATGCATTAAAGTTCAATAATATTGATATAACAAAAAGAATGCACTATATAGAGGTATTTTTTTAAATCTGGGAATCGCCATAAAAATTAAACCGGAAGTTAATACGTTGAAATTAAATGATGATAAATTTGGCTGTTTTAATATCCAGATGAATTGCGATTATGGCCATAATTTCAACATTTACTATTGTAGATAACTTAAGTTAATGGTATCCATGAATTTGCTTCAACTATATCGCAAGTGACTTTTGATGAAAAATAATTTAATTGCAATTAGTTAATTTGTCTATTATTTTAATTATGATTTGATTTTTAAGCATTACAATAGACATGACATTGAAAATTATTATATGTTTATTCTGAAATTGATTTTATTACAAATCAAGCAAGCCAAAAACAGAAGGATTCGTGGCATTAATTTAGTTTCGCTCTTAGACGCTTAGATTTTATTTTAATTATGAAAATAGAGTATTTTCAAGTTAATCTACTTTTTAAATGTGGTCAGACACATTTTTTGTTTGCTTTAACACATGCATAGTATTATACTGTGTCAGTGCTAATCGTTATGTTCAAAACCACGCTTTAAACAAAATATGCACCGTTAGCCTCATGATGTGCACTAAATGTCGCTTATATTTGCCCGGACATTTGGTCTTATTTGTAACTTGTTTATATTTTTATAACATGGGCTCATATTGACTTTAGTGTTTCAGTTATTTAGGACTCTTGATGAATGTGTTTGTGTACTTCAGGAACAGACATGACTTAAATTTACCTTTCCATTAATTGGATTCTTGCAAGGCGTTAAGAGATTTCAATTACTTTACCTGTGCTATCAATATCCTACTTTGCATTAGGATGATCATAGTTGAATATTGAGGTGTCAGGAAATGTATGAGACTAGCATTGCTTTCTATACAAATTTAAACTATAAATAACCGTAACTTTTCTATTAACTGCTAAACTGTATTTGGCTGATAATTAGCAACGAAATAGTAACTACATCCAATAGCTATAGCATACGAAGCCATACATTAAAATATTTATACGTGCGGTTGGTCACGAATTTGAATAAGTTACGGTGCTAAAAATCTTTGAACGCAAGGCTGGCTATGCTAAAATTAACTTGTAAACATATTACGCTGTGATTTCAGAGATTTTTACGCACGGCTATCACTCAATGTTATAATTACAGTTACATAAAAGTACAATGCTAGGTAGTTTTGCACTTGTTACTACACACCGTTTAGCGCCATTCTTTAGGTGTGGCATAATGACCAACAGAAAACCGCTTAATCAACATAATTTCGAATAGTGCAGAATTTTGATTTGAGGGTGCATATTATTTTCTAGACGAAAAAATTGCATTATTGTTGCTTCATTTACCTTCACTTGCGGGATTGCCAGGCAACACGTTCAAGACACGAGAGAACACGTGTAATCATTTGAATGTATCATTTGTTCTATTTCAGCAAAAATATATACCTAATAGGAGATGTAGCCAAGGTAACTTTTAGGGGCGGAAGTGAAATGCATGTTATGCCATTCTCGATATACTAAGCCGATTCTCGATATGCTAAGCCTTAGTCTTAGCCGAAGCTGAGGTATATATGAGCCATGTGCTGACTCTAAGCTGAAGTCGGGGGCTGTTAACCCCGAACTCCCGCTCTACGCTGTTCTTTTTTCTAACGTTATAACGTTCGGCTCCTAAAGGTGACATGGGCCTTAAATATTATGCTTTTCAGAACTGAATGCTCTCAAAATTTGCAGGCATAACTTATTTACTTTTGAACAAATAAAAGGTTTGGTATAATAAGTGTAGTTGGACAATGGCACCCATCGCTATATGTTTATTGGCAATGGGCAACATATACCTATTTATTGCTTGTTTGTTATTGTTTTCGTTAAAATCTTGTAAAACTTCATTTATTCAGCTGTAATATCTACAAAACATCAAAATTACTATCTTCGATAATGGGTCTTGAAACGGAGAAAGTGATATAAAAGTCATAAACTTAAGCTTTGGTGTAGATATTTGGTACCACAACAATACCATTTCCAATTATTTTCTGAATTCATTTTACAAACTATAAACAATTGCCCACTTTTTTCAGTCCTATGTATTGTATTTATAAACGCATATGACTTTACAGTACAGTTAGTTGTTCTGCGTGCGTCTTTTATCGCAGACAGCTAAGAATTTAATTGTTCCTAAATAGCTTGTTACAACGATGTTAATCCAATTCATGAAAATATATTGGAGCGAAGAGAGGTGGGCGTTTGATATGCGTTTTTCTTCTATTGCCAAATATATACAAGGTTTTATGACGAACAGTCGCAAATTCTACACCGACGGGTCCACAAAAATCAATCTAAATGACGACTACAAGCAGCAAATATTCTGTATATATATAACGCTAGACATGCTTTTTGCTGTTCATGGACAACGATGTAATCAGAGGATCTCGTGGGTCTTTAGATTCCTGCTGTGGCAGCTAAATTTACGAACTCTAAAATTTCTTTGAAACTAGGGCAGAATTACGTCAAATGTTTTGTAATCTGTAGCCTACGTCAAAATTAGCGCATTTTATATACACTTACATGAATTATGCTAAAATTGAGTGTCGACGGAACAGTGTAAATCATTTTATTGCTACTCAAGTACGAATATATAAAAATATGATTGACCCACAGTGGACCTTCTTTTCGCTGATGTCAGAGGAACTTGACCCACTTTTTTGAAATCCTGGCTACTTCCCGGATCAAAGATAATTCAAATAACATATTTGATTTTAGACTTTAGTCTTGAACGAGATTTGTGCTTACGAAGTTTTGCACATTGTTATTACGTCAGCTTCATTAATAATCACATTATTAGCGTCATAACATGCTAATTGTATTATATTTCGAACTACGGGGAATGATATGTCTGATTTTGGTGAACAGTAAGTTCACGTTGTTTTGCACTATATCAATCAGACACCTATCACAGCATAAGAAAAGAGTCTTTAGAAGTGTAGACATGATTATAGCCAAAATGAAATTCGTGTTAATTTTGACATAATTCTTGTTGTTCATACGCTCAGTTTCGTACACATAAAAAGTATTAGTAATTTTTCTGTGCTGCTATGATAAAGCCTTGTAGTTGTATTAAGTGCAGCAATATACAGACGTGATAATGAAATCATATGTTATTAGAACAATGTGGCCCTTATTACTAACTAAGCTGCGTTCTCATAGCTTGATTGTCTACAGCATGCTTCAGTAAAACACGTTTGGTAATGACTTATAATTGTTGACACTTTTGCGACGTATTTGAATGAAAAGACACGTTATAAATTCTGATACTCACACTACAGGTATTCTTTATAATACACGTATTTCTCCACGCCTTCACTTTGCGCTGGAAAATTACTTTACTGAAGCGCTAAAAATGCGGATTGTAGCATGTTCATATAAGAGCACAGAACATGTCATTGTGATCGGAATGAATTGACACGAAATTAATGCTTGATTCTTTCTATCATTTTATCTATCATTCCATGTGACAGTTGGTTATTTATATATAAAACAATGTTTTTCGTTTTTGAACTCCCTAAAACAGTGGAATTTGATAATTGGAATGGTACTGGCAGTACAAATTTTGGTGTAGTTAAAATTCACAGAGCGGTCAGTTGAGAACAGCCGAATGATCTCTCGCGTATTACATTAAATAAAGCATGTCACATATAATAAACATCAACTTACGTGTATAAGTTGTACTAACTAAATCCGGCGAATACGACAATATTGTGTTAGTTGTACTATAGGCGTGTTCGCTCGCTCTCCGAGGTAGACATGAGGATCCAAGAAATAGCTAGCTGAATGGCTTGTAAACATGACTTTTATTCGAGTGTTCGGGGTTCTATACCATGCGACGACAATCAATTGCTCTCCGATACTTGAAATGCGAACAGCAGCTCCTAAATATGTTTCTGTACGCATCTTGTAAAATATTGTAATCTCGGTTCGATTCCCAATGCCAGCATTAGTTTTTGCAGACATTGCACAATACGTCACTAAATTCAGACACGAATGAGTTAAAATAACAATCTAAGGCGTAAATATTTACTTTTGCGTCCACGTGTGGCTAGCTTCTCGGTTATACGCGATGTCATATCTTTAAAAAGGTTTTGCATATATACAATTGTGAACAGCAAAAGAGATGTAGTAGCAAATCTTGTGTGTCATGTTATAACCTTATACTCATTAGCTTTGATCACGTTTTCAAGTAAACTTTTCATTCCATTTTCTATCTTTACATCTTTAATATTATCGTTCATAGTCATTTTTACTTACAACGTTGCAAAGAAAATGGGATTAATTACTATTGTTTTAAAGAGAAAAGGTCTTAAATTAGGAGATATATACTGTCAGTGTAGGTACATATATTCATGTTTGTAGTTTTCGTATAGGGTTTCATTAATCATTTCTTTAATCATTAATCTATCCTGTTTCCAGTGAATTATGTTTATGTACTTAGCTTTGTAACTGCTTGCTATTATCGTATATAATATGCTAATAATACGAAGCTAATTTTCCGACCGATTCATACAGACTTGACTTTGCTATTTCGGCTCTATAAAAATACAATTTCAATCTGAAAAGTTTGATTTTTATGACAACCTAACTATATACTATTGTGTATTTCACTGTTTACGCCCATAGTTTTATCTTTTAGACGCTGTGAAATATGACATAGACAGGTGGGAATTTGTTTGGCGTGAATACAGTATTTCAGCATTGTTCTCACATGGCATTGACTGGAAGCCAGCAACATCACGAAGAAGCATTCCGAGATTTTTAGCTATACGCAGCAAGATATATCATTATTTTGCCGTAATAGACTAGGCGTACCATAGCGGTCTGGTGTTGTACATAGTCAACCATTAACTTCGTAGCCTAATGTAGTTGATCAGACAGCTACATTGCTTTCTATATGCATAGCCGGCTAAGTAGCTATAATTGTAGATTGACATCTCTTTGATCGGAAATGGTATGAAAAGGGTATTCGAAGGATGTGCAGGCGGGCACCTGGGTAATCGAGAATGCAGCGACAAATGTCTCCCGCGTAGATGTATGGATACCCTTACTTAAACCATCTGAAAATTATAAAATATATTGTTAAATTCAGAGTGGACTGGCAGAATATCAACTGGTGTAGTAAAACATGCCCAAAAACGGAGGAAAGCAAGATTTATTTGTATCTGTAATATAATATTTTCTGCTAGTATTTGTTATTGTTTTATTGGTCATTTCTTTCTTAACCTATCAAATAAGCTTACATTCGTGTAACAACCGATTTACTGAAGATTACCATTTTTTTCGATAATTTATATTTCAACTCTGGTTTTGAGGATTTGTAACTTACAACGATTGTAGGTCTAAAACCATTGATATGACATTGAGGCAATTTTAAGAGAAAATATGAAAGCAAACATGCATTATGGTCTCGTAATTTCGCACTAATATATGTACTTTTAGCTAATCTAACTAATAAACTGCTTGATTTATGCATGGTCTTAATTTGTATGACTCATGATAAGCAGGGTGACGAAAAGCAACAGAAAAGTAGCAGACTATTAAAGCTGATTTCATATTTCGCCACATGAGATTAATGTGCATCAATGCTTCTAAGCGTGTGTTATGCTTGGTGCAATGGTTTCGGTGCTGATTTGGTTTTTTGGTTGTTTTTAGTAATAGATTTGTCACTATTAAGATTAGTAGTCTTGTGCGCAAACACGAAAAAATATGGGGAGAAGAGGGGTTTGGGGGTGGTACCCAAAAATATGGGTGGGACATAGCAAGTATCGCAATTGTTATAGGGTTATATGTATGCTGGTTACTATGAGTTACCAAAAATATCTATACATACATGCACTATCTAGCTAAATTTCTGGGGATTGACCTATATATCCGTAGACCAGGCATTTATCTCTATATAGATATAAACATAATTGATCAGCATGGCAAATTTTGGAGAGGGGGTTGGGACACAAGACATATTTCTAAATATACACGCATAATTGATAAATTTGCCATATTTTTGGGCGGACGACTTACATGGCCTTTCCGCAGGCATATTTCTGGGTGGGGGGACACGCCTTACGTGCCCGCAGTAATTGCGCCCATGTTAGTAGTATTCAAATTTTGCATGGGTGAAATGCGTATTCTGATCCTTTTAAGCAGTTGATGGTAGTTTATAAACATAGCTGGAGCAATAGAATTACCTCAATACAATACATATAAAAGTTATAGTGGCAAGTTAGCAGGCGCAGTTACTGATGAGAGGCATCAAAATCGTGCTCATATTCGAAAAAGACATTTCGGTAACTAGTGTTCGGCCCAGGTGATAACTTAATTTTATATATAGCTTGCTGATGGCCGTTGTCCACCGACCGACCAGATGATCGATGTGATGTAAGTATTTAGCCACAAAGGGAATTCTCTTGTTAGGACATTTATGGTTTCGGAATTTATAATTGTGTATGGCCCAGGTGTACCAACATGGTTCCAGAATGTATTATATAGCTTAACACGAATAGCCTTCTTAGCGGTTATCTTGTTCAATTGTTCGGCTGATTTAATTATGTTTCTCGTGACACACAACTGGTAGATAAGCAAACTGTTTTGTAGTTCTGTTCACCGATTGACATGCCAGATGTATCCTACTTTCAGAACCGATGATTCTCCATTGTTCAATTTATAAATGTGATATCCCGCCATAGGTTTCAACTTATTTATATATTTGTACTATGCTGTTTTATGTATTAGTCATCGCGTTATTTAAGATAAACCATAAGTTTGGCGCAAAGCGGCGACTTGTTTTCTCAGGATTACAGTTTGTTCAGCAACTTTTATTGTTGACATATAAAATGGCCACAATATTTAGCGGGGTCTTGAATTGGCATGTTGTGCGCAATACGCCTCTTTAAATTAATTTTATTGCAGTTTGACCTTATCAAGGTTGAAACGTGTTTTTGCATATCGGAGGGTCAGCCACAAAGAGGCAAAGAGCGCGCTGCTATCGCTTGTTGATGGACGTACAGCAGTCAGGAATCGTTTGTACAATTTTAGCTTTCTCCAAATGGTCCTAATTCAAATATTGCTTCTAGCCCGGCAGTGTCGCATGTGGCTGCAGAAATGTGGTAATAAGAACAAGTTTGGATTTAGCGATGGTACAGTAGTGACAAATTTGGTCTTTCTTTCACACTCTTTAAATGTGAACAGCACCGATGATGTTATGGCTATAGAGTATGAAGAACGGTCAGTATTTTCAGCGAATAAAGATTTTCATCAACAATGTTACTTAACTAGGTTATATAAACCTACATGCTCATAGTGGTAGAAGGTTACCCCTGAGGCGCGCGAGCCCCCCCCCCCCCTTAGCGCTAAGAGGACACCCTGCTCTTCGATATTTAGGTGATCCCTCCCTGGATGAGCCCCAGGCGTCGCAGTCCCTACCCTTCCCGACGCCGGCTCCTCCTCCGAGGACCTGGCTACCGCCGAAGACCTGGAACCGTCTTGGACCTCGGGCCACGAGCACCCGAGGTACTACAATGTGGTATTCGACAAGTGTTTGGGTCGAATCTAGTAGAAATTTACAACGTTATTAAGAACCGGGAATGTATAAGCCAAAAAACTTTTACATGTGACTAAACGTATTGTTCACGCCTTCACATTTTGGATCAATATTTGAACAAAATCTGGAAGGTTTTGCTTAGATTTTCGTAATATAAACTTTAAGCACAATCTACCTTTCAAGAACAAAGTAACAACGAACTAGTATCGAAAAATTTTCAAACAAATTTTTTGAAGCATATGTTGCAAAAACGAACATTCAAATTTTAAAGCATAGGTATTTGGAATATTTTTGCATTACAATTCTGGCCAAATTTTTATAACTTTTGTGCCAAAGTTAATCAGATTTTGATCTAGAATTTTGAGCTGAAAAATTGAACATGTGAACTCAGATTTAGCAAAACATATGGTCGCTCTGTAACATTAAGCGAAATGGAATTCAAAGCCATATATTTAGCAAAAAGGTTTGTTGAAAACACAAGCCAAGTGGACTGAAATAAACTGGTGAGAGAGCCGATGTTTGAGTTGATTGCATTAATCTATCAATGAAATTATTATCTCACATCCACATATTGTACAATCTCACAGAGATGCCTTCTATTTTCGGAGTTACATCACAACTTTATCTTTGGTATCTGCTGTTGTTGCTGCTGAAACGGAAATAAAAATCCTGAAAATATAAATTTGGGCCAAAACGCTATATATATTTTAGCAAATTATGCCTAACCTTAGGTCTTATTTAAGCACAATTATTTCCGATATACAGCTACCTGCTCTACTTTCAACTTATGAAATCGATAAAGCCTCGTAGACATAATTTAGAAAGCGGTAGGTTAGCCAGTATCCTATGCAAAGAACCATAATTTCAATTTTAATCTCTACTATGACAACATGACCGCCTTAACACGGAAGCGAATTCAAGGAAGTATACATATATGTAGAGTGTTTGATATGTTTTTCTAGTATATATCTGCCACATTTAATGGTTATAATAATTGCAGTAAGGTGCTTTTGCTTTAGTTAAATCAACAAAGGTTGTATATATAAGATGTATATAGATACAGCAAGGAATTATATTGTGCTTGGCGTTTCACTGTCTAGCGACGTTGGAACGGCCCTACACATTTTCGTTGCCGCGCCGCACCTGTAGTATAGGTCCCCAAATTTAGATTGCTTCACTCCCAGATTTGAAAACATTCTACGGCTAGCGTCAGCATCGTGGCGTTTATGCAAACGAAGCTACATGAAAATTGGTTAAGGAGAAAATATTCCATGAAGTTATGTCGTAATTTATAGAACTAGATGTACCATAGGTGTGCAGGTTACGTCGACTCTAAGGAGGAAATGATCTTGGAGAGAGCCACCAAGAATTTCCCTCGGCTCCCCAATGTTTTCTCTCAATTTTCTTCATTTTACACACATATTCCTTGCATAAAATTTTTGTACCGCTTAATAATTTCTATATATTTGTGCGCGCCTTTGATATATATTTATATCTAAGATAACCAAAATTTATTAGGAATGATACGTTGCCAAAGCTTTACTCAGTAATCCAGTTATAAACTCCGAAATACTTTGTAAACATAGTAACAAAAATGCTACACCAACAGCGAATAATAAGAAAATCTCAGATATTATTGAATTAAGAAGCGAAGCGATCTGAATATTATAATTATAAGAAAAACACATGCTTTCTGCAACTATATATTTGGGAGTAAACGTACGAAACTCAGATATATAAGCTACTGATTATTTACAGTTGATGTAACTACCTCAGATTATGGGTACTTGGTGAGTTTATGTAAACACAATAAATGACAGTGGCACGCAATTTACGGCACCGTTTTAGGCTATCGTTGTCGTATATTCATTCATTTTGGCAAATAAAATGTCGTGCATTCGCGCTATGTCACATAAAGGAAATAAACCAGGCTGAAATGCGGACAACATCTTTATGCGTGGCCATTCCGGCAACTTTTATGTGCGAAGCAAAATTAACCTGAACAGAGCAAAACATAATGAAAATAGTCTGATTCCATAATAAATATGATCCCGGTGATTTTGTCTTGTTTGTGCTGTTTTTGTAACATTTATTCTGTCGAATTTTTACTCTAAGATTTTAGCAAGAACCCCACTCATGATTAAGAACATTTACGGAAGTTCTGCAAAGCTTTTAATGACTTTAATTGTCATATTTATGTAGTGTACAGTTTTGCACCACAAAATTTAACAATTTTTTCTTTTTTCCTTCTGCCAAAGGAAAAACTGAAAAACGCTTTCAGTTTAAAAAAGAATATAACCCATGCGGAACTATGCTCTAGTGAAATATTGACGCTAGAATTATTGGCCGTACAGCTTTGCGTGGTTTTTGTTTTAATCGCGCGATATATACTGCTACAAATTTTCGATGTATAGCCTACCAACGAACCCTCGGTTTAACGACGTAATGGCTTTTTCGGTTAACAATCTTTATATTGCTTAGTTGGTTAGGAATTTGTTTTGCAAGAATTGGTGCTGATAAAGAATTGTTTTAAAGGTTAGACCTACCTTTTTTCGTGCTTTTAATATAGATTTTTATTAGCTGTCTTCACAAAAGTCTACCGCAGTCGCTGACAAAATTACTCATTACTCGTACACTGAAGTGTAAATATAACTTCAACATCAATGTGATATTGTGTATTTTGGATCATAATGTAAATCCAAATCATATTTACACTATTTTGTCGCCATACATATATTCCCGTAGCTTAGATTATAATATCATAAGATTGAGCATTTGGGTTATTTAAGGACAACCGCGCAGCTATTATGGAATGATGAATGAAGCAAGAACTTTGAGATTTGAAAACTAAATATAATGTACCTACGACTAAGTTCGTAAGCATACACTTCAGTATCATAATAGCCACATACCTTGAGCTTTCACATATTGTGTTTACTTATAACTCAAAACTTTAATCTCAGATGTTTCATAACGCTTGATAGAATGAGGCTTTTATGATAAGAAGATGTGTATATAGCAAAACGCTGTCTATATGTGGGCATTTGTTTTCAAAATGGATGATCGTTCGCTAACATGGTTCTTAAACATGATTTATAAAAGGTATACAATTGCGCGCCAAGTTATATATTATAGCAGCTAGCGAAAAGGCGGAATACCCATAATAAAGATAACCATGTGAAGCTTCACACTGAGAAGGACGAACTTGAAGAAATTTTTTTGTTTCAATTTATTTTTACAGATGATATTTTATTATTCTTACTTATATAATGATATTTTATATCATGACTGTTAAAATAAATTTCAACTCAAAATGTAACAAATCTATATTGAAAATTTGAATCTATGTAGGTAAGCACATATTTTGCAAGTACTTTGCTTTTTTGTCATCCTTCGCAGGAAAAACGCGTTGTGACTCAGAACCACATCATGTCCACCTAGCTACACTCCTTATTGTATGGCAATATGAGGATGACTACTGCTCAACGTGTACGACTACATTTTTATTTCGAAAATCATTTCGAAAGGCACTATCACATGTTTGGTTTTAGAATCTACGATAAGTCTCTTCATTTTAAAATTGAAACGCTAAGAATTCTATGCATCACCTTATGACAGTAATTATCAGACCTTCATACTGTCATATTGGAATCTCCAGGTTGTATGCACATATGAAGATCGGAGGTCATGATGACTAAAAAGCATATATTGATTGTATAGTCGGTTCATATTTGTTCTTCAGGGCATAAAAGGTTGATAAAAATTGGGGGTTCATAAAAATTATCGGTCCATAAAAGTCATATTGAATGATGATGAATATGCTGAAAAAAATCATGGATTCATTACGCAGCAACTAGAGATTCGGTGTGTCTTTCACTTAATCGGGTACACACAGGCCCAATCAGTGTACATCGTGTTGTTTACAGACAGCAATACATTCTTTTCATTTCTGTTGTCAGTATGCAGACAGAGTGTTGCCTTACGGTCAAAGCTGGTAATGTTATTGTTGTAGGTTCATGAAAACATTTTAAAGTTGCAAGCAGGTCAAATATTTCAGATGGCCTACTCGGTTATTAGTATTTTTCACAATCATGTTATGCTGCATCGGTAACCATAGGATGTTTACTCTTTAAGGGCGGTGCTCTTTTGAGACTCTACTTTCTGCGCTCAATTTTAGTTATTTTATCAAAGTTACAAATGTTTTAAGGCATGATTGACGAAAATGAGGAAAATTATGAGTAAAAATTGGAAAATGTCTTTATTGGTTTTTCATTCAATGACGATGAATTTTTTCGGTGGCTTTAAGCTAAATACACCAAAGCTGAGACAAAAAAATGCAAAAAATTTATTTATGTTATCAGGAATTTTGACATAATATGTTTATCATATTGGTTTGAACTTTTAACAATGTTTGTATGCTTAGATTGTGGGAGACTTGGTGCTGATATAAGCCATCACTAATGAAATTTAGAAAAATGCGTACATAAACAAACAAAAAGTTAGAAGTACTAATCACAATCGACGACTAACTACAACCTATAGGTTTGTCTAGCATAATACTGTAAATAGCTCCTAAGATATATTCTATGAGATGATGCCCTTATTTGTGGTTCCTTTCTCTTTTGTCATCTCTATTTGAACCTACCTCTTTTCTGTCGGCCATATAATACCGAAAACAAAACATTTGATTAAACCATATTTACCATGATCTTCCCGATTTTTCGGTGCTTTCATATTTTGAAGCCTTCTTAGTTGAACAAGAAATATATTTTATGATAGCAGCAAATGTCACAACAATTTTATCACATCTAGCTGTCAGGTTTGATGTTGGAAATATGGTTAGATTAATCCTAGCACGAAAGTGCCAGTCTCCACAAATATTATTGCTGGAAGCTATTATATATATACCTAATGCAATATATATACTTCCATCTGACATATATTGTTGGGAATAATGGTAAAGTTATAAATTTTGTAAAATATTGATCACGAGTGAACGCAAACAATACATCAAGAAGTTTTAGTAATATTTCACACCATAATAATAATACTTCGAATTTCAAAAGAGATGGTGGGTTTTCTGGTGCATTACCTACCTCAACCAGAACAGCTTATATACTGTCTTTTTTTCGCCATATTAGCAAAATGCCCATCGAAAGTAAGCACCCTAACCTATATCTAATAGCCGGACTGCGCATTTCTGGTTTTGATGATTTGATCCCGTACATGGCCCGACCGATGGACAAACCCGTGCACAGCTCTGCGCTGCATTGCTAAAGCCGTTGCCTTTCGTGATGATTACGTTGTATATATAGCATGTGCATTTTACACCAAATTTACGGTGTAGTTGCCAACAACCAACCAATTATAACGAAGGTGTTAAGATATCGTGTTACCGTGTTATAATGCCCACATAAGTTACCAGAATATAATGATTATATTATACAGCAAACCGCAACATACAAGCAAATTCGGTATTTGCGATTTATTTCGTGACTTTATGTTGTTTCGGGTCAAACAATTCCTGTGATTGATTTACGACTGTAGTAGCTGGGACTACGCTTTCGTATTACGAGCTTAATCGTACCAGGTTAGTCGTAAATCTAGGCAACTACTAGTTTTTGATTATAGTATTGATCTTGTCTTACTACCTTCGTAGAAACTGTTGGTCACAAGATAATTAGTAACACCGGATGTATTGCGTGATTTGATTCTTTGGCTTCAGCTTTATATATAATTTGTTGTTCTCTGCTCTAACTAATATTGAAATGAAAAATTCAACTGCATACAAGTGTTTCTTGGAACGATTATGTGGTACTTTTGTTTTCTTTCTTAAGTAAGGCGCAGCAATTTGCTTTTTATGTATTTGTTTCATTGCAAATAACGGATGTTAAACATTTGCGCTGGAGACGTTCTTCAAAAAAGCCGAAGAACTAACCTGGGTATGAATACCTAAGTCACTGAATCATTGGCGCATAACCCTTATGCGCGGTTACATTCACTATACGATTTTTTAGGTTTTTACATATTTTAAGATATCTGAATAATTTGTATGAAATTTTCCAAAACCGTTGTGTTTACATGATATTTATTCATAGTTAAGCAGAAATCCGGATAATGGACTTGGGACATATTTCCAATATATAAAATACACTGAATCGTTACAATTTTCAGTTTTGCGTTTGCAAAGCGTCAATTTTACATTCATCAACGATACCGGCTTGTGCAAGTTTGCACTAACTATCCAACAAAAAATAAAGGCTCCATTATGCGCAATGAATCGCGTAAAATTTAGTGTACTGACTTAGCATATTAAAACATGATCTTTGCGCTTGAATTTAGTTTCGCTGGGTCTAATACAATAGTGGAAGCAACCCTAAGTAGCGAAACGCAGTTCGGTTGTTACTGGGACCCGCAGCATGAAATACTATAGTTTGTTCCTTCATTAATTCATAATGTTTCCGTATTTATTATGCAATGTTTCTGATACCTCGCTATTAAATAACTGATCAATAAATCGGTAGATGTAGTGTATACAGTCACATCACAGATAAAAATATTTTGACACACTGACGCCTGCGACAAACTGTTTTGCACACGACAGTAGAATGCTGTTGTTTATGCAATAGCAGCCACCGTAGTAACTATCTGCACAGGATGTCGAATACATGAAAGGTGATATCCGGACGCCTTGCGCCATAATCATAAAGATCGTTAGTGCTAATTCTACGAAAGAATACTAATCAAAATTCAATAAGTGCTTCAAAACTTTTTCAAAATTGTAAAGCTTTTCAAATTTATTTCGGAAATTTTTGTGTTGCGTTCACATAAAATGGCAACACCTTATTGCATCTGATGTAACTGGGTAATAATGGATTTCTGGATATTGCTATTTATGCGGTTACAACTCAATTTATATTATTCAGGTGTATTTATTTGTGCATCCGCGTCTAGTTTTTGAACTATCATCATTTCAGGCCTAATTTCATTCACAACTATGCTGCTACCTTATTTAGTTGTGCTTAGCCAATACTTTATCGCTTATGCCACACATTCTCATAGGGGAAAGAGGCTTATGTCGCAATAAGGCGTCGGATTCCCGTTCACTAGGCGCGAAACACGGATTCCCCAGAAAGGTTGCCCGACCCATTCCTGGAGGCGTTGCAGCCCCACCGGCCGGCTGATCTTCCTGGAATGCCGAAGGCCGCTCCCCCAGGACCTCGGGCCTCGTACACGTATGGTTTATGACACATAGTCACATGAGCTAACCTGACCTTGCGGAAATCCAGCCATTCTGCGGAACACGTATCAATTATCCGATTGATCTGCGATAGATTTTATAGGCAAATACGACTAAAGGTGATTTTTAAGCGCAATCATTCTTATATATGGAAGTCTTTTATTACAAAGGCACTGTTTGTGATCTGATTGGCAGCCACAGTGGTCTATGAATCCAATTTTATACAATCACTGGTGACTTGGTATGATATTACCACGCAGGTGTCTCTGTGGCCCGTGACCCAGCGAGCCGATTCTATGCATAAACTGTCATCTATTAAGTTTGTTGTCCGTCTTCAAAACTATTGAAGTGTAAATCAATGTTTGGTCGCTACACATCTAAAACCCAATTCTGCAGTGGAGCCATGAGCCGCAGTCGAACAGTTTCACGTATGAAAAAAGCAAGGCAATGGGTTTGAACTGCTTCTTACCGTCTCATCGGATAATGGTTTTATGTTTTGCGTGACGCCGTCTCCGCGGCATGTTTATCTTTTCGTCGTTCGCCCAAGTGAAGCAGCCAAAGTGGTCATTCTTCACATTTATCGCTTTTTCGAAACAAAACGGTTGGCCGGATACAACGCGTACACAACATCAACGCCTGAACAGACAAACAATATTGTTTCGTTGTGTAAATAAATAACTATTAGGTTATAGATATATTTTGTGATATCGCTAAATATACTTATTTGCTTATGGCGCACCGAAGTATAATTTTGCAGTTTCTGTCGCATCGGAAGTAATTTTGCTTGACTAATTTTATAGTGTGATTCTAATTTTGTTTTCACTAAAAAAGATCTCGACAATTGGACAGCTTGCCTTAGTTTGTCTCCCGGCGGTATATATTTTTATATGTTTTGACTGAAAAGAGGTAAAGTTTTGTACGAAAAAGGTGGATGAGTCGAAATGCGTTATTACAGTTTCATCAGAGCAGAATTGTATGATAGTCTAAACTGTAGATTGGTTTTTACCTGTTATCGTGTCCAGTACTTTATGAGAAAACGTTTCTTTGATTTCTCGTAGAAAATGCACGGCTACTGTGGATAATTTGCGATGTCTTATCATAAAAGTAGTATTAAAATTAATATGGTTTGAGTCTTCAGCTATAACGAACAATTGCTCCGCAAAACTGATTTGCTCCTTAAAATTGGAAAACAATGCTACAACCTAGCGGTTGCGACAAAAATATAATAATGCTATATGATACAGACAGATTAAATATATGCGTTCGTAAAACTTTTTCGAGTTTATAAAATTATTGTACAATTATTATTGTCTTACATTTTGTTGACAAATGAAACCTCTAAAGAATCTGTTGTTGTCGTTATTGTTTGAATACTCTATTCAGAGATGTAATTTTGAAACCCTTTTTGTGGCGAACTTTAAACAAATGATTCAGAAATGTAAATATAGAGGTTCCATTTAGTTCATATCTCTCTATCTGTATAATATATATTTTCGTCGCCCCATACTTCCGGTGCGAGAAAGCGTTTTGATAAGGTATTATCGAAAACTTGGATAGTGGTATTACGATCTCAATTGTTTTTATCTTCAATACACGATGTATTTAACCGTTTTGTAAGATGGCTTCTTATCTCGAGTCTCATGGGTAAACACTGGCAATAGTGGATTATAAAGATACGAATATAGAGTGTTCGTAATCACCACACAGTGAGTACCCTTGTTTAAGCACAGCGGAATAGTAGTAGTTATCGTTTTAAAATACAATCCTTTCCGCGTTTTCACACAATCCTCTGACTTATCGGTTAATGCAATAGTCCTTATGCTCACTTTATCATTGACCTCTGTTTGTTCATGAGTCGTATAATAGTTGTATAATTTATATAGTTTTTCTTCAAATAAGTGGTTTTTACCGGTTCGACCATTTTTGGAAAATGTTTGTCCTAAATGAACGTGTTGTATATTAATATGACTTCATATTCGCTTACAGAATTTCAATGGATACGTTCAAGGCGTTTCGAACTTCATTTGGATTAGATCAATTTTTGACACAATTTTCAAGTAAACCAGCTGTTCTCTCATTTGGCCATTTAATATTTCAATGTTGAAATTGTTCCGAGCATGGTAAATAACTTAACTAATGTGTTGCATGTTATACGATGCACTTAACTTGATAGTAGATATTTTGCTAAATCCCGACGAATAAAATATGCATATGCTTTTACTTGAATATATTTCTGTTCATAAGTAAGCGGCAAAACCATTCAGTAAATCTATTTTCTGCAAAATGGTTTAAGCGTGTCTTGTTATACACTAATTAAAAGCCCTTGTACGGTGTGACACCTTCCGTTTGGAAGTTATTATATTTCAGAAAACATTTTAATTTCAATGTCATTGTTTGTGAATGTTCATTTTCTGCCAGTGCAATTCTACCATTTAAACATCCTGGATGCTCGGTATTAAAGCAAATTATATTTACGCAGAGTTTTACCTTTTACCAATATAAATTGCAATACAAACTAAAGTTCAATATTCTGGCCGAGCTAGTTGGTATGCCTTAATTGCGCTTGAAAAAGTTTTAATTTTGCAACATATATGTATTAGGAGAGAAATAAAGTAGGTCTACCTGGTCAAGACCGGTAACATTTGTAATTGGGTCGTGTGTAGTATCGGCCTAGTTCCCACAACTTCAGTGTTTGACTAATTATACGCTGTGTTTGCTATAAATATGTTGTGTCACAGAATTGTAAATTAGACTTATATCCACCCACTATAAGAACAACATCAAAGTGTATGTGTGTTAAGTGCTTTTTTACCCGCTGTAGGGACCGGGAACGATTTTTTATTGTCATTGTACCGCCAAAAGCGCGAAATATTCGTAAGTTACTCAAAGTTTTTTAACAAATATTTTTAGGGTGGGGGCAGCAAGGAGTTTTTGTGGAATCCATTTTCATTCTGCAGCGGGGTCCTACTCATTTATGTTCTTGTTTCTAAAGGTGCTACTTTCTAAAACTTGCGGTAACTAGTTCACACTCAGTAAATTGAACAGGAAGTTGGTAAAACCATGTGTTTTTCTGTCAGTGCCTATTCTACCTAATCTCATTATATAGGGCAGAAAAGCAGAAAATATTAATGGTTCGAAACTGTACTTTATAATTTGTGCGTTTAATTTTTTAATCTTCGTACTATCTACATATTGTTTCCTCTCACCTACAACGGAACCGATATACGCTGCTGATCGATGCGTGATGTACCACAAACTCAGTAAGCAAAACTTTAGAAACACAACTAAAAATTAAGACCAACACGACTATGATTTATAAGCCACACAGAATCAACTTTATTCCAGTGATCAGCATCAGTGTCGTGACGCAGTTCCCTGAAGGTTATTAAATTAACCGCAGCCTAGGATCACGAAACGATTCTTTCAGGATAAAGCATCCAGGTTTAGTTTCATCTTTTTTAAAATCATAATCTAGAACGTTAATTTTTGACATAGGTGTTCAACGCGCTTTGTTACCAGTATGATACTGTCTGAAAATGTCGACGTCAATAAATTTGCTTAAATTATATGTATATGTCTATTAATTTTTATCAACTAATATTAACACCTACCACGTACTATTTCGAACATAACTTTGTTAAATTTTTACCTTCTGTGGCATTTTGTATATTCTATAAAAACTGTTTGGATTTATTCATTGGGTAATATTCCAACTATGAAATGTCAAAATAGTTCGGGACATGCTAATTGCACCGTGTGTTGCTGAGAGAAAGACACGCAATTTATTGTGGGACCAAATCTCCGCACAAAATGTAAGAGACTTTCCTTAAAATACAAGGCGTGAGAATTATGATTATATTTTTCAAAATTATTTTATGTTTGATGTTAACCACTGGCACAACAAAATACTGCGGCACTTGTAGACAACTAATCATAAACAAAATGGCGTGCACAGTTATAAATTACATAAATTCACTTCTTTGTTATGTTATTCCTGATAGCCATTCTATTAAAGAAACTCGTTCAGCAGGAAGTTTGGAATCGTGATAAACAGCAAGTTACCATAGTTGATTTGATAGCTATATACTAAACATGTTCCAGTATTTGTTCTATGGTACATGATATTATTACTTATTATTGTTAGGTTCTGTATCAGATTTGAATTGTTGCTCACCTGACCAAAATATGACCATCTTTGTGTCATAAACTTTTGGTAGAAGTCGAGGTGATAGCCAAACAAAGACTAATATTCATTGAATGTTCAGCTAATATTCATTCATTCATTTCCGCTGTCGTTACGGGAGTTCATGTTTGTTATAAACAATAAATTTTCACTGAAAAAAAACAGGGCATTAAGTGGAAACTAATGGCGATGCCTTTAGTTCATACCACTTTCATGATTTCGAGATCATATACCATTGCTATATGTAATACACCAAAATTTGTTTATATAGTTTTTCTTGTGAGGTCATTAATTTTAGTAGCTTCTGTGGTGTGGCTGCGTTTTTATTATTCTAATAAATTATTGCGCGGCTAAAACCACCCATACGAAACTTTGCACGATAGCCGGCTCGTAGTGGCACAGGTTTGGCTGGCACTATTAAAAATAGCGTTAATATCTCAACCAAACTATCCTGAAATGATGTTTAAATTTGACAAATTTATTACTGGACACAATACTATCATCATCACTTTCTACTATTAGCGTGACCTAAGCCAAGAAGAATTATGTTTATTTTGTTGTTGTTCATTTCTTTGTGATGATGAATGCGATTACTGCACGCATTCGTGATCATTTGCCGTCCACCATAGTAGCGTTTCACAGTATTAGCATACTGTCGAAGCTAACCAAGGCCTTTTGCCAAGGGACGGGCGCATTGGGTATGGTGCCCCGGTGTTGGTTGGTGGTTCCGTGTTTACAGCTACAGAAATAATTTTCCAACTTTGAACCGTCAGATTTTTTAATTGATGCCCACATTGCGTGGCCACCCCACTCCCCCTGCCTGCCAAAGTAAAATCTGTTGGCGACGCCTATGAAGCTAATATATACGATATTCAAAGTAGAAATTATCACTATATTAACAAAACAGAAAACTTAAAAGAGTGTCTGTCCTTCTTCTTTCATCTGTAATATTGTTGAAAGCAAAGTTTAGGTGCGCGGGGCAGGTTCAAACTTTGTCCCGTCGGTTTGACAGCGCTAAACAGCGATTTGTTTATTAATATTTCGGTGTTAAGTTTTCATCATCGTTTTCGTTTAATACACTGGCTTTGGTTCTCTCTAAACGAGAGAAACAACAAAATACATAAATACGGAAATGGGTGTAAATTATTTGCTCGGCGAACAACAACAACAAATAACTCGAGGGCTTGAAGCGTTGAAGTAAACACACGAAACATGGCGCTTAGCACAACGTAAACCTCAAATTACACGCAACGACGAGCTTCTGAAGCGAAATAATCATTTTGCATTCAAACTTTTAGAGGTACCTTCCGGTTTCTATGGAGGATGTGAGGTTTTCTAATATAAACGTTACTTAAATATATTCAAAATTAGTGTAACTTAGATTGTTTAACGCGGCGAATTGGGGTGTAACTGTGCAATTTTGAGTGTTGCCTGTTGATAATATTGATAAACTTGATACTACCGCCGCAGTACTGGTGCTAAGAACCACAAGCCTGTTGATATCTCCAGCACGAGAAGTGATGGTTTTTGTTCAACTAGTGTCTGTATTGTTTAGTTAGCTATTTTAAAGCTGGTAGTTGCAGCAAATGTTTGAAAGACAGATTATTAATGATACATAACCTTTAACTAAAAATTTGCACAACCATAGTCAAGAACGCTGGTCGTAACAATGTTATAGGACCTCAAATAACGAAACATAAAATTGATTATGCGAAAATTGTTTTTGAAACAATCGATAAGTGAATTGATCTGTACTTTTAACGCATAGACGTCGAGCAATTTTTACTGTTTAGACTAACGTGTTGCTTACACATACTGTTAACTGTCATTCTGAAATACTGACTCACGTGCTTGAAAGTTAGGCTATGCCTCATATGATAGTCCCAGTTCATTCGTATTTAACTTGGATATTAGTTGAATGGGACTGCACGCAAATAGCTAGTATGAGAAGACATTTCTCTGCACTGAACTTCCATTGTATATACTTATCAGATACATACAGACCGCAATGTTGACATTCCGTACTTCAGGTTCATCATTAAGTTGTGAATAAATTACAAATTGGCGTAATGTCTAGGTAAGCATTATGGGATGTATTACATATGAACGAACAATGATCAGGTACGTTCGGCCATATTTTCTGTGTCCCGTCGCCAAACATCGCCAGGCTTCCGAAATATGCTCTGTATCACTTCTACTGCGTAATTTTTAAGTAATTTGTTGATTTTTCCTTGTTTCTGCGAAATAAAGATTTGGGAGCGCAGTCTTAACGGTTTCAGAATTTTACTCATTCGTCGACGGAGTGCCAGAAACCCAACAAACTTTACAACGCCTCCGTTATAATACAGATTAAAAGTTTGTATTAAAAGTTTAGACATACAGCGCATATGTTGCTTCATCCTTTTGTTTGATCGAAAAACCTGCCTTACTAGGAAAGCAGTGTTTTTTGCGGAATAAGCAGTCAACACTGCCGAGGTACAATAAGCTATTTTCAATCAATTGGAACGAAAACTTTTTGTTTTCTCGTTTCTCAAATGCTGTTTTGCATTAGGCGCTGTCGTGCACTAATGCACAGGTATGAAACAAATTTGACAGGATTTTGACAAAAACAAATTTGGAATTTTGACGTAGAATACGAAAAGGTTTTTGTGTTTGGCCTTCTTAACGCTTCCATGTTTTAATCCTATAGATAATGTTGTTATTTATTGGAATCTCGTAAGCTGCATTTGCTCGACTCGTGTTCTAAGTCAACAATTGTCCTGAGTCATGTATTATTTGTTTCCTCATCGCGCTTCTACATCCTGACACTTAGTACGGTCTGAATTATTTTAACGTTTCTCCGAAATACTCCGAACCACGCAACGTTGACTCAAGGGATCAGTTGAAGCATTTCCCTCCCAGTAACTAAGGGGGGAAATTCTTCCTCAGAGTACCATGTGAAAAATTTTTACACGTAGTATTAGATATCAATATCAACCGTGTTGGCCCAAGTAACCCTGACTTAGGCTTAGTGTATGTCTCATACAAGGACCTTAGCTTAGGTCAGTGGCGTAGCCAGTAATTTTGATTGGGGGGGCCGCGTCAGCAAATTCCGCTCTGTTTCCGTGGTACAAAAGATAGTTTATGCTTTCTAGCAACTAGTTTTTATGACGAGTTTTTACGGACCATAATGCACCTCACCAAGAACAGTTATAACACGAATCTCAGTCGTCTAGCACATTTTTGAGCAAATCTGTCTAAAACTTCTTCAGGTTTCGGGCAGTCTTCACGATGAGCTTGGATCATTAAGAGCGCTTCGAGCCGTTCTTCCCTCATTGTGGAACGGATAACAGTCAAAGTTCGTTGAAGTTTAGAAAACATTCGCTCCGGTTCACAAGTTGTCACGGGCAGTGTGCTTAGCAACGTTAGAAACTACAACATCCCGAATATGAAACTGTATGCTGCGTAATAATTTTACTTTCTTGCCGAAGTTCACAAATTAAAAAATAACTGAACAAATACCGAAATATATACCCAAGGTTTTAAAAATCTTCGCCGATCTTCTGTTGATAATCTGGTAGCCATCACAGCTCGTCCAATATCGTTTTCTGCAACCAGTTCTGCTGGCGGAACATCAACTTCGGCAGGTGACGCGATGGACCCTAAAAATAAATATACCGCCCTATCAGTTAATACAGCTCCCAGAACCTTTGTCTCCATGGCCGAAACGGATTTGCCTTAGCCCATAAAACTTAAAATAACGGTATATTTCGTTTAATCACCGTATTCCAGCTTATTCAGCATATCATATCATTGAGTTATGACAAAAATTGATATTGTTTTTAGTTGAAAATTTGAGTGTTGAAATAGAAACAGTTAGTATTGTACCGCCGAGCGAAGCGAGGCGGAAAAGCAATCGGATTTTCGGTTGAAAATTCGATTTTTGAAGTAAAAAAAAATTTTATTGATTCTCGATTGGGGGGGGGCCGCGCCCCCCCCGGCCCCCCCCTGGCTACGCCCCTGGCTTAGGTTAAGGCTATAGGTTTAGTATATTGAGAACGACATGGTCTGCATTTTATTTCGGCTCCTCAGGGTTACTTGGGCCGGAATTGTTTCACGGACTCCAATTTGACTAATGTGTAAAGTTCATTTCTTATCCTAGGGGTAGAGCAATTTTCCTGCCTTCACGTATGTAGTAATGAAAAAACAAATGCAAAGTCTCAAACGGAAGTAAAGATGCTAGCATCTGAACAGCAAGGACATAAATATTAGGGACGACTGTGTTATTAAACACCGTAGGCTTGATAATTTTTGGATAGGCTCAATCATGGCAACAACTTTCGTTTCGCCTTAAGTGTTTTCTAGAAGTTTTACGTTTTGGAACATTCCCATTGTAAGGTTGTTGCAGTCGCGGAATAGTTATTGCATTTATTACCTACAGATGACGGATGACGGCAGTATGACGGAAATGCAATTTAAGCACATAATACAGGGTCCCCGCTCGACAGGGAAAATATGGAAAACAGGGAAAACAGGGAAAATGTTGACGTCTGCAGGGAAAAATTTTGGGATTTTTTGAAAATGGGTTGCTTTTTGAAATATTTTTGGAAATTTGTGATTTTTTATTTTTTTATTTCAGACCAAAGACCCTCATTTCTCCGATTTCATGCTGCAGCAATGTCGCACCTTCTGCAATATATAACTAAATTTAATATAATTTAATGTTTTAGTTTTCACACTAATATATTGTCTGAAACGCTATAATTTTCAGCTTATACATATGATTGTAGGCGATATATCCTTTGTGTGTTCATATGTCCAAATTGAATTTTTACAGGAGCTGCAGGGAAAACAGGGAAAAAATGGGGAAATTTTGCAGGGAAAACAGAGAAAAAATTGTCGAGATCCCGCGGGGACCCTGATAATATGGACTAAGGCTGTGTTCAAAGTTACAGCCTTCGGCTGTGACAGAAATTTATATTTCAACGCATTTGTATTTAGGGGTTTTGCTTTGGCCCTGTACTATATAGCTTTGTACTCAACAACATTTTACGAAACTGCAGTGGAAAAACCAAAAACGTGCTTACCATAAAGCAAAGTTTGAGGCAAGGTTCATGAGAAAACTGTCAATGAGAAGCCTTACGTTAACTATATTTGACGTGATATATCGGTTTGTTTTGTTATAGCGGAGTATAAAATAAAAATTTATTTCGCTAAGACTTTTAACGAACAGAGAATCTCCGAAATAATTTTCGTTAGCGCAGGATTTTGAAGCAGAGCGAAATAAGTACGATCCACAATGGCTGGCAAAAAACCTGCACAAAGTTTAAGTTATGTGGAGCATGAAAGGAATTAATAAACCATTGCTGAGTGAAGGACAATAAAAATTTTGGATGCACATTTTGGTTCATTGCTTCGTATAGCACTCACATGTACATGCACATATAGATTGTATTCTGCTACATCTAATGGGTTTATAAAGCTGGCTGAAAAGAAAAATATTTCTGTGCGTGGCGTGACTTTGAATCAAAATTTTCCTCATCGTAATACGGTGAAATTTCACTGCGGCGGGTAACTTTTTGAAACACTCATACACATCTCTATCCACATTCATGCCTAAATTCGTTTTTCTGTAAACTGCTTTTACACTGTGCGGGCTATATTCTGATGGGTTATATCCTGGAAAACTTTGTTCTGTGTTAGTGCTAATCGGATCATTTGTGCTGTTCAGTTTTAGTCGAATAAAATTAAGTTAGAAAATTACTAAACCTCGTTTAGTTAAAATTTATTTAATTATTGTTTAATCAACGAGCCAGCGAAACGTTTTTCTACATATATGTTGTATTAATGTATAAAAATCAAATTATAAATTAGTTTATGTTTATCACTCCAGGCTAGTCAAGATAATGTAGCTGCTAGAGATGTGATCTAGTTTTTGGGATCGGCTTGTTTTCAATTGTATATAGACTTAGTCTTGTTTGTCAAGTTTCGACAAAAAGGTCGGCTCGGCTCGTTTCAGTGAAACAAAAAACCCGTCTAGGCTGGTTTGCTGAAAAAGCATGCTCGGCCCGAAAAAGCTTTTTTTCATCAGAAATATATAACGAAAGTTGAAGCGAAAAATTTTTATATGCCTGTTCAATTTTAGTCTTTGAAATGATCGCAACTGAATAGTTGAACTAATATTCATTGATTTGTAGACGACAGAGATCGTGAAGATAACGATTTGCTCTTCACTCATTGCTCTCTTGTAGGTACGTGCTTAGCAGTAGAATCCTAGCTGCTCCAATATTCATTGTTAATGATGTAAAACTTATTTTAGAAGCGTTGCATTCTTCTGATAAACCGCTGTATCACGAGAAATGAAATAGCGCTGCCTTAAACAGGCTTATTGTCAGTGCCAGCCGTAGAATCTCAATCTGCAAGCATCTGGACCAGCTTATAGAACGATCCATGCGGTACGAAATCGGGTTAAATCTCACCATGTTCGCTATCCAAGCATTGTTGCCGGAGGAAAATGAGCCATTTTTAAATATCATTAGATTTGTCGCTGAAACGTCTATAAAGTCCGGTTAACACTATATCAAAAATGGTGCCACACAGGCAGGAGGCGTGAAAAATTAACTGATAAATTTACTGCAATTAACTCGCCCAATTAATTGACTGGTCCTGATTTCACAATTATTTAATTGATTGGTCATTGTGCTTCGACGCAAAACTAGATGCAGAGAAATAGATATATGGCAAAGCTACAGCATGTTCTAATCGATACTTGAGTTTTTAAAGGTTCTGCCAAAAATGACTCTGTTTTTCGTATGATCTGTGATATATACATGTTATGCTCGCAAGTAAAGATAACGTGTACAAGAAATAAGATCACATTATGTACACTATTACTGTGCCGTAGTCTGGCAAGGTCATTCTCCAGCCCAGAATCCTAGCCCTATGCCCGCATTTATTACTACCACGGCTAAGCTTCTAAATAAGTAAACTACTTCGTGAAGTTACATGGACTACGCTATTTTTGTAATACGAACAATAACAAATTGCAGGAACGGGAAATACTTCGAACCATGCTTTCTTGCCTCGAAACGATGCTATTACCGGTCATATATATGTCCATTTTTGTTCCACTATCTCTTGCGAGTAAGATAGACCAGCATTGCGTAGAAACACCATTGCCATTAATTTATATGTCCGTGTTACGATGTTTTAAAGTTGGGCATAAAGATACATACTAACATAAATAATTGCACTTGATTGTAATAATTGATTGATTACTGTTGCACTTACAATTATTCGATTGCTGAAAATATAATTCTACATGACTTGCCAATTAATTTTTACTGCTCCTGCACAGAAATAGCCTATAGTAATCTTCCGCAACATTTATCCTATTAATGTCGGTGGGTTTTTACCGGACTGGGCAAAATGTAGACGACTTCGGATTTTGACTCTGCTTCCGAATACATCGCAGTTGTTTGTAAGAATTAACATTGACTTAGTTGCTGTTATAGTTGAGTATGCGTCATTTTGTTATTTTTACGATAACTCAATCGATTCTTGCTGAAGAGGTACAAATGTTATCGTGCTTGACTGAATGAGGGTGGTCACGTCTTTATTAGCCCACGAACATCCTTCAGCACAAAAACAACGGCAAGAAATTACGACGAGGCTATATTACTCGTCAGCAGTTTCATTATTTGAACACAGGAGGTTGAGGAATGGCTTTATCGTTCTTACAATGTCTAAAATCGAATCGTCCTTGCATTGTGCTATCAGATGACTATAATGTGTTTCTGAACTAGATGTCAAAGTTACCTTGAGAGGGAACAGAAATGTAAGACTCTCTCGGTCTACTGAAATTAAGCCTTAGCCGTAGACTAACCTCAAGTTTCTATATGAGCTTTGTACTAATTCCCATTCTAAGTCAGCGGCTACCGCCATTGAACCCACCGCACTAAGTTACTTCTTTTTCTTTTTCTAGTATATAACATAACACCTTCACTTGATGTCCTCACTGTGCTATTTTTAAAAACTTGGCAGCGTGTTGTAAAATTTATACAGCAGCAGTTTTTGAAGAGTTTACGAAAATGAATCTTACTGTTTTTGAAACTGCAGCGTCAGGTATGATTGTAAAACTGGAGCACTTTTTATGGAGTATCTGAAAATGCTCCTGAACACACCGCACTAAGTTATTCCTTTTTCTAGCATTATATCATTCCTTTTACTCCCCAGGGGCAACGCTAATGGGACTTCCACTTATTGCCTTCATTGTGAAGTTTGTGAAAATTTTGCAGGGACTTGTCTGATTGTATAACAGCAGCAATTTTTGTGGCGTATCCAAAGTTTGGCTGATAGTCGGTTCAACCTGTTGCTGTAGGAATAAACTAAAGATAGTTTTAGACAGTTGGTGCAAACTTTGTTTAGACACCGTTGTTTTTCTGCTCATGATAATGGCAAATATGGCCATAATTCTGTCCAAAAGGTCAGTTTTCCAAACCAGTTTACCAACCGGTTTAATGATACGAAACATTCGGTTCCCAGCGGGGGACACTTAGACTTACCCCCTATTGGTTACATCCTTGTTAGTGTTCATGTTAAATATATGCTAACAAGCTGGACCGAGGGTTTTTTGAAAACTACGGTCGGCTTGTTTATAAAAGCATATGCTCGAACTTCGGGTTGGATCGTTGCGATTTTGGAAGCTAGGCTCTAGGCTCGCCTCGGCACGTTCACTTACAGACCTAAAAGCTCGATTCTTATCGCCAGCACCTGCATGGGTAGTGACATTTTATGGATGGAGCCCGGGGAGTCCAGGTCAACACTTTTGGTTGGTGGGCCGCACCTGTACTATAGACCTTCGCAATTTTGTGATTAATTACCCTAGAATTGACAACGTTCTAACGCCCGTGGCATCCGCTTCCGGTCTCGTGATTTGAAAGTAGGCTATCGGACCTAGTAATGTCTAAATGTTTAATATCATGTTGTTACTTCCTGTAGCCACCCACTGCAGGTTAAATGTGTTGTTCAAAATTCAGCCTTCTATTTAACTATTAAACGTGTGGTAGAAAGCCTTGAGCTAAGGTTGATGAGCTGCATACTGCCAAGTGCGTAATGACTATGCCTAGTATCAGCTGACCCAGTAAGCTCGCTGATAACTGATTACAGGAAATGAGACTTCATGTTCATACTATGCAGTGTGTGCGCGTTAATGCTGGTTATAAAACGAAGAACAACAAATGACAAATTTTGACAAAAAGTCCATCATATCTGTCGCGGTGATAATATTAAAAGAAGTGTTCAACAATTTCCGTGTAATTATCTTAATGTAACTGGTATCGGGTCTTCCGTTAGCCTCCCTTCAGTCGAACTTTGTTAGTTTGACGATATAGCGATAATTTTGCATCTTTTTGGCCCGAAGGAGCTATAATGTTCGGAAAAATAGGGCCCCATTGCCTTGCGAGATAATCAAATAAAATAACGATCGGCAACGTAAAATTAAATCCATATACAAATAGCTTGTTATTAGCTTACTATTTATTTTCCTAGCATTTACAGAAACAACATGTTCGGCATTCGAAAAGTTCTCGCTCAATTTTTGCTGACTTTGACCTTCTATTTTCTTTAAAAGAAATGTGTCACATGAGCTTACAGCTTCAACAGATTTTGTTGATAAAAAATTATTTGAGAGAATGTTACTTTACACACTTGTACTTTATATTCTAGTAGTATCAGTTAGCACCAAATAATCAGTTAACCCAGAAGTAGACGATATACTGAAATAGCATTGCAATGTACCTAGTAAGATGTGTAATACATACTTTGACAAAAGCGGATGCGGAGCAAACATTTAACAATTGTAACATAAATGCTTAAAAGCTTATAAGTCCTCCGAACACCTTGAACTAGCGACCGCATGCTTTTACAAGAACGCCAGATCATTCGGCTATTACCGTAGCGTACAGCAAACTTTTATATTAATATATATATAGTATTAAATTGCGTTACGGTTTGTCTGTAGTCAAAACAATTAGCGTATAGTTTTGTAGCTGGATCGCACAGGACGTTATATAAAACTAAACAAAACGAATTTGGAGAGTTGAAGAGCTGAGTGAATATGGTTGATTGATTGATTTATAATTTAAAATATTGTCTGAGCCTGTGTTGGCACTGTATTGGTGATTACGTTATTATGTTAGCATTACAATCGTTTCGCATCTAATTACTTGGCCTCGTTTAATTAAAAATATGTTCAAATGATTTGAACATATTGGTATACAATGCCAATAGCAGTAAAATTTAGGTGAATTGACCTTATTAGTAATAAAACTCATTTACACATGTCAGCGTTATTAAAAAAGTGTGTGATGGGTTGATTTTTGAGAAGGATATTTTCTACGAAAGAATGTCAGCGTAATTTCAGCTCACAAAATTATGCTAAAATTGGATTTCCCCTTGTTAATTCGTGTATATAAGCCTCAAAAATATTATGGATGTTTTTGATATGGTAGTTAGTTTTAATATTGCATTTTTGCCAGTGTGGAGCAGACAAAAATGTTTTCAGAAGCGTCCAAGGAAATATGTGCTATATAAAGCACTGCTCACAAACAGCAGTTTCAGACACGTTTCGCTGTTACAATAATTTGACAATATTTTGTCCCTTTAATTTGCTATATACGTGAAATCGGCAGAATACATTTGGTAAATCTCGGTAGCCAAATCCGGTATCACACAATACAAACGTGAGCATTACGTTTACAACTAATCTTTTCTTACAAAAGCAGTGTGAAAGTTTATACGATACAATAAGCGTAAATCTAGGCCACGCAAATGCTACATACAAGTATGTATATATTATGCGCATAAGCAGAACAGACGTTTCTTTTCTTCAAAAAGAAACGTGGTTTGTCTATTATTCTTCTTCTCTTGGTTCTGGTTGGCTCTTTGACATTTTTGATTGAAATCTTTTGATTCCAAGTTTTCTTTTGCGCCACCGCATTCTTCCGCTGCAAACACACTTGGTTATCGTAGAAAGACAGCGATGAGTTAAAGGCGCAAAACGAAAAAATATGCCATAATAGTAATAATAACGCCTCTGTGGAGAGCCAAGGCACGTAACTTGAAGTTTAGCGCATCGCATATATATCTCGAATGCAAAGCAGATTTAATAATAATCGTTGCCTATTTATATATTATTAATATTGTTTGACTGATGGTAATAGCAAACAATGAATGAGCGAGTGACCAATGACATAGGGCTGTCTATCAACATTAGTGCCTATTTGTGCCTTGGCAAGAACAAATTTGGCCAGGGAAGCCCCGAAAGTCGAGAAATTTTGCTGCTTCAAAAATTTCTCACTGCCGATAAATATCAATTTCCTGTCCCATTTTTGTTCCAAAGAAATCAGGTTACCATCTAATTTCACAACACAAAATCATTTTACGAATCAAAACCGTGTTAAAGCCGGTGGTCAGCGTAATGTAGCAGATGACGAATAGCTTCGTGAAAGCTGTGGAAGATTTTTTCAAAGATATTTCTTCACGCTGCAGGTTGCGACTGTTGACAAAGTTCGACATTCTGTGATAACGAAGTTAGCTGATTAATGGCTTTATATCATATATATGCAGGTCCGAGACGTCGCAAAGAATTCGGAGGTTGGAGAGAGGTGACCGTCCCGTCTTTCGTGACAAAATGAACTAATGGGATTATAGCAAAATGAATGTAGACAGCCCCTTCATTTACTTTTTAAGAGCTTGCGACAGCCCTGGCCGCCAGGCCTCCGCCGATAGTATTTGGTACATGTACATATAGTTACTCTCTTACGTAACTGTGCGCCGATTAAAATATAGAAGCACTAATTTTTTTACAACGAACCTATCCAGTATTTTTGAAACGGAATGATTCATTTGGAGTACGCTGGTACTGATAATACGTGGCTGTGAAGGATACACAAATAGAATTTGCAAAGAGCGGCGGCCTTCGCTTTCGTGAAAAAATTAGCTAATGGCGTTAGTTATAATAAAATGATTGCAGACGACTGCTCTCCCACCACTTTTTTTCGGACCCCCACCTCTGATAAGCTTGCGATGCTCCTGGATATATTCTTGCACGGACTAACATTTATACACCACACAGTATTTATAAACTTGGTTCTTCATATCTCTGTTTTGTGCAGCAAGCGCACTTTACGAGTTCTGGCCCCGTTAATGTTGTTAACACAAAAGAAAAATTTTAGCCATGCCCTTAGCTCTCTTTCGGACTCGTTTCTTTTGCAATCATACAACTATTTAACGGATTCCACTTGGGCTTAATATAATTGGACGGACTTACAAACACTTCAACAAACCCGAAACAGTTTGATCGTTTCGGTTTAATACGACCTAACGAGCAGTTCGTCGTTTGTTGATAATGCCTGCCTGCGTGACTTAGTTAGTCAATCATTGAATTGAAACTTGGTCAATCACTACCGACCGAATACGAGACATTCATTCAGTCGACACAGAACGAAGACTGCCGACAGTTTTGACAATCGATGATGTTCCAATCAATTAGTTGACTTTCACACGCGTAAGCGTCAACGAAAGCTGCTATTGAAATAATACATGAGCATGACCATATAAAACTTAGTTTAACTATCGTCAATTTAGTTTATAGACGCTTAATTCTTTTGCTGGCTGAGTTATATTAGTGTTGTGGCAGCAATTAGTTATTTGAACGCGATTTTAATCATTTCCAATTCATATATGGCTGTCGTCTATTTCATGTACTTACCTGTCTGTATGTCTTGTGACCATCCACAAACTCAAACATAAGTTTGCGTGATCATAGTTTATTTACGGATATATGGCGTTAAATTGTAATGTTGAACAGCGTCCGTTGAATCCTGTGTGTCGATGGCGCCGTTATCTGGATTGCGTGTGGCATAAATCCGTGCCTTTCTAGCAAAGTCATAATAAATAAAACTTATATATATGTAATGCAGACAGGCGGACTAATATAATAGGTTCGAATGACATTAAATCAACAGAAGCTGCAACAACAAGTGCAGCAGCACAATTGATCGAAATGTTCTATGATGCCGGTTGCTGTCGGAAGTGATCAATTTAATTATATTTCGATCCAAATTGACCGCTGTCCGTCCGTTCCTGTTTCATCGTTTTGGTCGCAGTTCGTCGAAACTAAACTAGTAACTACTACTGCACGACTAGGGCGATTTCATTTTGTCGATAATAGTTTCGTTGTTTGTGTTTTCGGACGTTGCTTTCAATGAACAGCGAGTGGGTTTTGCATTATTCTTTGAAAATCGAGGTTCCGCTTTCACACTTCGACTTGAGCGTCGGCGATTAGCAAAGTGAAATATTTATCTCGAGTCGAATAGTAGCGTCCTGAATACGATTAAAACATTGCTAAGGCAACCAAATATATTGTCACCTTAAACGACATGGAATTTTTAGGATAAGCTACTTCTTAACAGAAGGAAATTTAAGCGTTCAGTTGCGCTGTGCCATTATATTACACTTTTATGCATACGTACAAATCAGTTTTATCTACCACAGCGAAAGTAAGCAAACACTAAAGTAAACCTGGAATAAAAATTTCTTGGGAGATTCAGCGATTCCTGGTTTCCATATCTTTTTATATCCGTTTTCACCTGTAATGCCTGCCGATGGCAAATCATCGCAATTTTTATTTTTACACATTATCTGATAATATATACTATTATGCAATAACTCGAGTTTTTTAAGCAGAGAGCGTCACACTGCAAAATAGTTACTCCCGCAACTAATAAATCTGAATTTTTCACAATTATCATTGATTTATTTTGTTTTTTGGATGTAAACAAAGAACATTTATGATTATTTAACCTGCTATACAAGAAGGCTTCATTATTTTAAGGCAAATTGAAAGCGTCGGTACTCTACGCTGAGGAAAGTTATAGCCGAAAAATATACAGCAATTTTAGTAACAATAGTTGTTATATTCTGTTTTTTTCTTCAATTTAAATTTATGTTGAGGTATAGAATTGGTCTAGTCTATACGTCTTCAATGTTGCGAAGTGAGGTGAAAGCGATAGTACGTGGATGGTATGTACTCAATACGAGAGCCGCTATGCGCCTCCAACTGAAAAATGAAGTTCAGGAATTTATTATTTTCCTGTAAAATTGTTTTTAAATTCCAGAAATTACCATATTTTTGGTCAGTAGAGGAAGAAATAAAAACATGTCGCAGTTTTGGCATCCTGTCATGACCATCATATTGCTCTTAATGAAGAATGCAAGCGCGAAAAAACCTGGGGGGCGTGTGGTAAGAACTGCAATCGAAGAAATCTCCCTGGGTAATGGAGTACCATCTTGCAACCACTGTGCGGTTATGTGCATGCAGGTAGCCATGAGCCTATAAATACAACCTCTTCCAACCTGGTAGATTTTTGATTGTCGATGTACATGTCTGTTCCACAGTCATATTTCTGTGTATACATACAATATTGATAAATTTAGCATATTTTTGGATTGGCGCCCTACTTTGCCGTCCTCACCTTATTTTCTGAGTACGGGAGCGCCTTCCTCCCCGTTCCACTTAGTGTTTACACCCATCCCGCGCTGGCAATTACAATTAGTATATAATTTCGGAACTCTAAGTACGGTTATGCCCCGTTCCTAACACTAAAAGTCACTCTGTACCCATGATAGAAATTGATACGAAAATTCACGTTTCTGCCTTTCGACAGCAGTGCCTGTTATTATTATAAAGTACCGAAATGTACATTTTCTTCCCACAGAGTTTTAGCTAACTGCCGTTTAGCGGTGTTTCCGGTTGGTTGTGCAACTCAGTAAACTAATCATGAAGGCATTCGTTCTACGTACAAAAGTTTTCAGCTTTGTATCCTCGCCAAAAGTATTAATTAAAAACATTTCTGTTCAGTCGTTTCAATGTGCCTAGCCTACTTGCTTCAGGAAAAAGACTTACTAGTGGCTAGACTCGAGACAGGTAAAGTAAATGTTTTACTGTCTAGAATTTAGACGGAGTTCTTTGTTGATGTGCGATTATCATGGTTGTCACGCCTTTTATTCGCATACGGTGAATTTCAGCTGTATGGCAGCGATAATAATTGCGCTTTTAAGCATATAAGGTACCAGATGATTAAAATGCGCTACATTGCAAGCACGTAGCAAAATAGAAGGACGCTTTCCCCACGTGATTGCATTCCCCGTGAGAAAACAGTTGAAAAAATGTCAATTTCATAATATTAAACAGCTCAGTGACTTTTTATTTGTAACTAAAGATATAAACCACAGGAGAATGGAATTGAACCATCAGCTAATCTTTTGCTTTAGTACAGATATTTTCTTTGATTTTTACTTTTGCCAAGTATGAGTAAATTCCATGCAATAGAGCATTTCACATATATAAAAACATTTAGCACCCCTGTGACTTGGCTTGCACCTTCCTTAATTTGGTTTGCTTCTCTTAAAATATAAGTCTGGCTACGTGCCTGCTTCAGTGCATTGTCGCTCTATTCGTGAAGCCGCAAAAGTCGCTTGGCAAATGATTTTTTCGTTCTTGCCTATAAGCCAGACCGATTCATTTTGACATTTTAATAATGCAGAAGAATATTACAAAACATTTAGTTGCTTCCATCAAAAATAGCTTAATCTCTCTGCAACTCATTGTTTGAAACACAGACTATTCTGGCTTTAGATTAGTTATGTTTGCCGCGTAATTACCTCTATAGCGGCGAAAGTTAGGCCATATAGAGTACATTCAGATAGTACGTAGTAATCTTACACATGTTTTTATGCAAATTAGACAACTCTTTTGTTGCTTCCTGTAGTGATTTGTTCGCATACCATTAAGATTATATGTCTGAGTTTACATGCAATGTGAAAAGATGAGTCAAATTAGTACACGATGTCCAACGATACACACAGTGTCAATTAAATTCTATGTGATTTTGGTCTCAAAAATGAGTTTAAATATTCAAATCATCTTGTTCTTTGAAGAATGGTGTAACTGAAGCTTCCATAAACGAGCAACTTTACAGAATAGCGACACTTCTGGCGGTAAAACTGAACTGGATTTATTCACAGTATGGTGGCATATAAGATCGAGCATTCAATTTTCTTACGTGTTTCTCCTACAATGCATATCGATGTCCTATGTGATGCTTAGCACCAATTTAAGACGGAGCTAGATTGCTAGCTATTAAAATTCAGATAGATGTAACAGCGAGTTTCTGAAGCCTTAAGCGCTTGGTCAAACAGTGTCTTTAATCAAACTATGAATTATCAGCTAAAGTTTCATATTTTACCAAATATATGTCATATTGGACTACTTTACAAACAAAAAGCGGAATAGTCCTGTTACTTTTCTGAAATGTTAAGTAAACCCCTCATTCGCATTATCTAATATGTAAGCCTAAAACGAAAATATCTTGAGTATGTAATTTGTGCAAGTAAAACGACATTAGCAAGTATGTTTGTACGATTTTCGTAATTGACTTACGGTAAACTTCAGAACGCACAGGCGGGTTTTTATGTTTGAATATCAGAAAGCTAATGATTCCTTCAATATCCTGCTTTAAGCAAAGCCCGGTGAGACACTTGAGCGATGTAGCTATATTTTTGAACAGGGCAACCATTTGAATTGTTTGTTAGCTTTGACCACAAGTGTAAGCAGTACGTTAAGTTTTTTTCCGATTTCCTCTTGAGTATATTTGAGCAGGTACTGGCGTTAGCATTTGCTTTCGGCGGTGCGCTAAAGTGAAAATGACACGTGAATCTCGACAATCAGACTCAGGTAAACGATCTAATATATTAATTTAAATAGTTTACGGTGTAAAATAACAACGTTTACTCTTTCCGTGACACATAGAGTCTATTACATGCGTAGAAATATTAATCTTACACTCTCGAGCCTCACATGATCAGTAAAAATTTGCATCGTATAGCAACAATTAGTTAGTTTTGGTCTGAAAAACAGTTATCTCCTCCGCTACGTAAAGAGTAAATCTTGGTTGGTGTAAGTAAGAATCTGTATTAGTAAGTCCACAGATTATGTATTGTAGTATGCAAAATATCACAATGGTTTTGGCCCAAAATAATTATTAAATCTTTGTTTATGCATGACAGCAGCTTCTAACTTTGAATTATATTTAATTTAGAACACATTATATATATATATTCAAGTTCCTGTTCCGGCATTGTTGATTCATTTCATAGGAGATAATGAACTTTAATAAACGGAGTAAACGAGCTGGTGGTGTCAGTGAATGTAATGCCATATAATATGTTACTGTAAATTGAGTTTGCATGAAGTTAACGCTTGTTTTGTAAACATTTAATAATAATCATTGTCATTTCAATTTTCACAGTAATTCGCGGCTTTATATATTACAGCAGCAACTTAACAGGATGCGTTCCTTGCCAGGTGCATAGGGCAACAGCAAAAATTTTATATCATTTTCATAATTTCGGGAGGGGTATTTTCATTTGAGAGGTAATCAAGTGACATAATTTCAAGTCCCTAGTTTGAGTGTTCCTACATGCACTTTTATGATTTATATATATTTTACAAACTAATGCGAATCTGCGCTAGAATACAAGATTACACATCTAACAATGGTTCGTCAATGAGACCCGAAAATGAACGTTCATTTATGATTATATATGTTCTAAATTGAACATTGTGCAATTTATATACCAAATAAAATTCAATTTGCTTAATATTCAACTGCGTAACAATGCTTGGTCTAATGACGAACGTATGCGTACCATTCGCGGATTGTAGTTTTCGGTTATAGAAGTATCATGCTCAAAGGCATTCAGTGGAGTTCTAGAGGTTCACGACTCAGTCATAAGAAAGCTTCCGAGTTTTTTTGACGCCAGCGTTTTTATAATTTTCGCGTATTTAATCTTGTTTAAATGTTTATAATTCAAAAATAGACCAATAGAAAATTATAATATATTTATTATATCTTTTCATAGAACTCCATTGGAGAAGGAGCTTTGCGATTTCGGCAAGGAATTGCTGTAACTTCTGATGGCATATTTATAAATATTTTATTATTTATTTAAGCTAATTTTTTAAAACTTGACTACAACTAGCCGTACTAAATTTATTTTTCAAACATTTTCTACCGACAGACTGATACTATAGAATGGATAGATGGAAAATTGAGTTAGAAATAACTCAAGATGAGCATTAATATTGCGCTAATTTTTTTAAAAAGTTTAACTTCTTGTATGTGCGTTCGTTTTTTGTTGCTTTGCACGATCTAATTATGTTATAATATAGTTTTCGATTTGATTGCTGTTGTAGCCTTCAGCGCTATGAGATCTACGTACAATCTGTGATGTTTATTTGTTTGGTCGCAGAACGCTGATGAGGATGTTGCTGGTACAAGAAACTTATCGGATTAAAGAATAATTATTATTGTTTCTTTAGCTGATTCGGATTGATAGGTGCCAGTCAATTATGGTTTTCTACAACCAAATGAAGGTTTTCTTGTCGACAAAAATTTCTTGCTAATTTGATATTTTTTCTAACAAATTTATCTGCTTTTGTGGCGCTTAGTTTATGCTATTTTTTGCCGCGTACATGTCAAGATCTATAATGATGACATACACAACATCACAAGTAATGATTAGATGTTAGTGATACATGCTCGATGTTCGAGGTGTCAAGGCCGGCGTTTCGGGGAGACGTAGGCGAGAGGGTTAGGGCTTTGGCCTCTCATGGAACCTAGCCGGTTGGGGGTATCTACGGGTTCGGCACCTGCGGCGACATCAGCTGGGTGTTGTATGTTGGAGGACCTGTTAGGGAGGGAGCGAGGCAGGTCGGCTCTTCGTCTAAAGTGGGAGCGGTGGGGGTGCGGTGCACTGGGGATAACCCCGAGGCGCGGACAGAGGGTGCGGGCGGATGGCCGCCCCTTCATTAGCAAAGTGCAGCTACGAGAATTAAGGGTCAGGCCGCGCCCCCTTTCGTAGGTCACTCTGAAGTTCCCCACCCCGCGCTGAAGACGCGCGGAACCTTACTAGGGGAATAGGCCCTTGACACAGCAGCCATTACAGCGATACTGGATCCGCTACTGTGACCCCTACGTCCTATGAACATGTACGACGTTAGTATTATTGTTATTTGCATGATTACCGTTATTTGCATAACGGTGAGTACTCACTTAGTTTGGACCAATGCGTATACTTTTGTTTTTGTATGTACACGAAATAATGAAATATATAAGATTATCACAAGAGAAACAGAGGGAAACAGCACTAAAACCAGAATATGGGGACAGTAGCTGTAGAAGAAATCAATATAATACAGATTAATTTACAGCATTGTAAAGCAGCTACTGCCGCTTTAGATAAATGGATCACAGGCCAGAATAATATTATAGCTATGATACAAGAGCCATATCTATACGGCAATAAGGTAACAGGCTTTACAAACAGATCACATGAATTGATTTACAGTACTACAAAATACTAGGATACGGGCGTGTGTCGCAGTACCTAGAAATTGGAACTATGGGGGGTTAAATGAGCTAATAAATGAAGACTGCGCTGTAATCAAAGTATTGGTAAGCAACGCAGAAGGTGAAAAACAATTTATAGTTTTAGCTAGTATATATATGCCTTTTAGCATACAAGAACAACCACCAACGAGCGGAATGCAACATGTAGTAAACTACTGTCAAAACAATAGATTAAAATTAGTAATATCATGTGATGCAAATTCCCATCACATGGTATGGGGTAGTACGAATACAAACCAAAGGGGAGAATCCCTTCTTGAATATCTAATAGCTGAGAACCTAAATGTGGAAAACAGAGGCAATAAGCCTACATTTATGAACAGGGCTAGAAAAGAAGTAATAGATCTAACAATAAGCAACAATCTAGCGTTGGATAATATAAAGAATTGGCAAGTCTCAGATGAAGAATCTCTCTCAGATCACAGATACATAACCTTTGATATAAATATGAATATAATTCAAATAGAAAAACAAGAAATAAATCCCAAATGTGTTAATTACAGACTGTTTAGGAAATTATTATATGGTAAGCTACAACATATAAAGAAATGCTGTGACAAATATAAGGAAAACGTGGACACACAAGTGATTCAAATTGAAACAGCAATTACAGAAGCGGCGAAATTATCACAGGTACCAAAAGCATTAAAGGGCTCACGTACTAGTTGGTGGAATACCAACCTGACAATGCTCAGACGCAAAGTCAGGAAAATGCTTCGCAAGGCCTACCGATTACAAAGTTTGCGAACTTGGACAAAATATTATGAGATAAGAAATACGTACAATTATGCAATAAGGGATGCTAAAACGACATCTTGGAAGAAATTTACCCAAAAGATAAAGAATGCTCCAGAAAACGCAAGATTGCATAGATTAATGACAAGTCAGCAGAGAGTTCAAATAGGAACGTTAGTAAAACAAGACGGAAGTTACACAAAAAATGATGAAGAAACATTAGAAGTGTTATTAGACTCACATTTTCCAAAATGCATAAAAGAAGATATACAACCAGCTCATGGTAGATTAATGCGATGCAGTAAAGATTTCAGTGACTTCATAGACTCGTTAGTGTCATCCGAAATTGTAAAATGGTCTTTTGACACTTTTATGCCCTTCAAAACCAGTGGACCTGATGGAATATCACCGAAATACCTTCAAGAAGGTAAAAACTTACTGACTCCATTATACCAGGATCTCTACAGAATTAGTCTTAAATCAGGATATATACCAACTCCATGGAGAAAATGCAATGTTATATTCATTCCGAAACCGGGTAAGACAAATTATGCAGAAGTCAAAGCATTCAGACCAATATGCTTAAGTTCCTTCGCATTAAAGGGATTAGAACGAATAATCGACAGATACGTAAGAGATGAAGTTCTGAAAAGACAACCCTTAAATGAAAACCAACACGCATATCAACCAGGAAAGTCGACAATCAGCACATTACACAGATTGATTAAATTTATAGAATTTTTCAATAATAAGAAACACCTAGCACTAGGAGTCTTCCTAGATATAGGAGGTGCTTTTGACAATATAAGCTTCCAAGCTACTAAAGATGCATTAAAACGCTTCAATGTCAATACATGTATGGCAAAGTGGATAAGTCAATTATTGGAAAACAGAACAATTCTAGCCCGTTTGAGGACAACAGAAGTACAAATAAAAGCAACTAGAGGTTGTCCACAGGGGGGCATATTGTCACCACTGATATGGACTATGGTTGTAGACAACTTAATTGAACAGCTTCAAGGAAAAGGCTTCTTTTGTCAAGTTTACGCAGATGACGTGGCGATAATATGCACGGGATTACAAGAAGTCACAGTGGGAAAAAGAGCAAACAAAGCAATGGAAGTAGTATCTAAATGGTGTACTGCAAATGGAATGAATGTTAACGCGGAAAAAACTAAAATGATCCTTTTTCATAGAAGACACATGATGCCAGATCTCCCGGAGATCAGAATATCCGGACAAGCAATACAGCTCGTACAAAGCATAAAACACTTAGGAGTTCAAATTGACTATAAACTAAACTGGCAAAATCATATAGAATGGACATGCAATAGAGCTATCAAACATTTTATGTGTTTCAGAACTATGATAGGAAAAACATGGGGATTAAGGGCAAATACGATCTTATGGCTATATAAAGTTGTTATTCAACCAAAATTGTTATATGGTTGCGTAATATGGTGGCATAGAGCAATGATTAACAAATCATTAAAACTGCTCAACAGTGTACAACGAATAATACTTGTCAGTGCATCTAGCGCTATGAAGTCAACTCCAACAGCGGCACTGGAGGTAATACATAATATACCACCACTAGATATAGTAATTTTCAAAGAAGCACTATTAAACTATGTAAGACTGAAGAGCTACGGCTTATGGGTAGATGAACCAAAAGAATCAATAGATATAACTAAGGTTGCCAAAGAAAGAATACCAATGATAAATATGCCTATTGACTTGATTGTTAAACAATTTAACAATAAAATTAACTGGCTCACTATAACAGGTAATAACAGAAACACTCACAAAGATGTAGATATAGCATGTTACACAGATGGATCTAAACAAGACATGATATCTACAATGAATAAAGGCACAGGCGCAGGCTTTTACATTGAAAACGAAGCCCACAGACACATATCTCTAGGTAGACTGGCTACAGTCTTTCAAGCAGAAGTGAATGCAATAGATGAAGCAACGAATTACCTTAGGGGTAGAGGAGTCAAACGAAAGAAAATAGTGTTTTACTCAGATAGTCAATCAGCACTAAAAGCAATTAGCAATCACTGGATAAATTCAAAAGTGGTACAAGCCTGCATTGGAAATCTAAAACGACTTGCTGAAAATAATGAAGTAATCTTGCAATGGATTAAAGGCCACAGTGGGAATTATGGAAACGATATGGCAGACGAACTAGCTCGTACAGGAGCACAGACTGCTTTAATAGGTGTAGAACCAGCTTTACCAGTCTCATATGGACATCTGAAATACAAAATAGATAACTGGTGCAATGAAGAATTCAAAAACAGATGGGATAGTTGTTTAACATGCAAAAACACAAAGATATTTTTGCCTCAGGTAAACAAAAAGCTAACAAGATACCTAAGCATATCAAATAAAGAAAGAACCAGGTTATTAATACAAATCTTGACAGGACATTGCTTGTTAAACAAGCACCTATTCAGAATAGGTTTGTCAGACACAGATGTATGTCCAGTCTGCAAATTGGAAACAGAGACAGTGGAACACTACTTGCTTAGATGTACCAACTACAATACACAGAGGGCGATAATATATGGAAAGGCAACAATGGATACAGTAGTACCAGATTACAAAAAAATTATAAGGTTTATAAAAGACACAAAAAGATTTGAACAACTCGATGGATAAGTATAGTTAAATATTATATGTCAGCAAAAATACAGATAAGTATTAAAATGAAAATACAAGAAATTTAAAATTGGAAGGGGGCAGTGTAAAAGACCACTATAAGAGTCTACACACCTTTGTCTTTGCCCTCTTACTATTGCTTATCTATCTATCTATCTATCTAGTTATTTTAAAACCAAACACCACATTATACTAGCTCCTAGACCATATCTACCTCAGAAACAAATATAGGGACATATAGGGAACATATACAACGAAAAGACAGGAGAATCACACACATGCTATCGCTCTACCGAAACACAATGACGACAACGATACACAAGAAATACACCCAACATAAGCAGAAGGCACAAACATATACAATATACAACCCCCAACAGCAGACACAGCACCCTCTCACCGCGAACTATAATCTTACAAAAATAATCAAAAATCCCAGAGAGCGCAGCACGCTCCGAATCTATACCGCTAGGATAAACGAACAGCTACAATGACCGCAGAGCTTCTATTATAGCTCTCAACGCATATTGCATATCAAACAATCTAAAACCGTATATAGCGAGTTTACAACAGAAGTAGAAAGCCAGTTGATATATTCAGACGAAGCATTATACCGATATCCTCTGAGTCTCTTGTCGCTAGCCACTGCGCCATAAAGAGTTTCTTTCCTAACAACCTTACAACCCGAACGATACATTCGCACGCGCAACTCAGTCGACATCATGTCTATTGTTCTTTTTAAATTCATGAGAATTCGAGCTAGTAAACTAGGAATATATAGTTCAGCGAATAAGTTTCGGTGCAAATATATCAATACCAAAACTATATATATTGATTTACAAAAATTAGGTAGGAATTGGATCCAGGCTACATATGCCGCCAATTGAAAAAGTGTTGAATCCCTAACATGTTTATCGATATAAACTTTGCTCATTTATCACACGACTTTATTTTCATCTCAACTTGTGATAAAGTAAACTAAAACTGTTTCAAGCAATTTTGGAAACTTCACATGTATAACTAGCTCCCTAGTTACCATTAATCTACCTGGCCAGAAAAATTCATAAAATATAGTGTGACATCATTTAGTTTGGCGATAACATATCACAATGTTTTCATTTTCGATTTAATGAATAAGACATTGTGAGGTTTATAAAATCGTTTCACTTACTACTTTATCGCTATCCTTTGCTCTATTCTCGAAAAATTAAGCACATTATTGATTTCTGAACTATAAGTCGAATTTACAACAAAGATGATGTTATTTAACTGGAACCTTCCTTCTAAACTAAAAATATTATTTTGCAGCTAATCAATTTGTGCAACGGAGCTGACAACAATATACCAATCATATCTACAAGTGTTGTTAACCCTTCCCTTCTTAAACCAAAGCGTAGTTTGTACAAACTTGAGCAAACGTTTCCTCTCACCGCGAATTGAACCTATGTAAAGTTATTCTTTACAAGTAAAATAATCAAAAATAAATCTTCTGTCTTCAGTTGAGAGCGCAGCACATCTCCGTAAAATTCTATGACCGCTAGGTGATAAAACGGAACAGTCTACTGAATTGTTGAACCGCAGAGCTTCCTGGTATTTATAGTCTCTCAACGGCATGATTTGCATATTCAAACAAGATGCTAAAACCGGTTATATGTTAAGCGAGTTTTTACAACAGCGCTTCTAGAAAGCCAGTTTTGATATCGTATGATTTGCAGACGAAGCATTATACCTATATCGCTCTCCCGCCCCCCCCCCCCCCCCCCAATTAACTCGCAACGGAATGTACGCTGTGACAAACTTGTCAATATATGTACGAACAGGTTAACAGCGCATAGTCAAAATTCCTATTAACTCTTTCCTTCTTAAACCAAAGCGTAGTTTGTACAATCTGGAACAAAGTTTTGCTCCGACCGCGGATTGAACATAGATCGCTCGGGTACATGTCTCCTATGCTAGCGACTACGTTATTTAAGAGCTGTTTCTAGCTTTCTTAAGAAACCACATAACGCGAACGAATAGCAACGCTCGTAGGTTTTTACAAACAAGGCATTGAACTCTCTACACAAATGTTCGCTGCGATAAATGTGTCAATATACGAACGAAAGGGTTAAGCTTTAAAAGTATATAAACGTAAAATCAATGTGACGAGGAATGCTGAAAACGGACACTGTTATCGATCTGTGTCATAAATTTACAAGATTTAAGCAAACAAAACATGATGCACATTAACTATTAGGAAACAAAATTGAAAATAAATAATGTACGATTTAATAGCTTAATTTTTAGATAACAATTCAGCTCAATACTTTAAGTACCACTCAACTTATTTAGAGTTTTTTATGCTATTTACTTTTTAATTAAAATACTAAATCCAAGTATCACAATATGGTGTTGCAGTGCAAAGTATGGCACATAGATTACATACATGCGTGACATAGTTGGGCGACTTAATTTTTCGGACCAGACCGCACTGGGCCGCTTAGATGTTTCAAACAATGGTCGGCCCGTCGCGTTTGTAATAGCTGTCTCCTTCCCGGTCTGCTTTTGCACTTTTACAATGTAGTAATGTACTATACGCTATACGGACGAAAATTATTTTTGCAATGTTGGCCGCTATTTGGGGAAGCTCAGTTTTCAGTTTCAATTATGCTTAGTAAAGTTTGTAATTGGCGGAACCATAATACAATCTAAATATTTAGACATATGTATGACTCACCAAATACACAATTTTGAGTGTCTATAACATGAAAAAGCTGGAGCTAGGGCAGAACCAATTTCGCATGCGGCAGTGGCGGATCCAGGTACTCACGGTGGGTGGAGGGTTATGTAGCTTAGCGCCCCTCCCCTACCTGCGCGGTATCCCTCTCCCATGAGATGTGGCGCCGCCTACCCCAAAGTGTTGCACCACCCACCAGAACGAACAATTTAGACGCCAGTACAAAACTTAGAGAGAATTAAGTGACCGTTATGAAGCAACATTATGGACAAAGATTTTGGTTACTCTCATCCTCTACCCCGCAGAAGACAAACCTTGGCCAACTATACATGTTTTGGTAGGGCGGTAGGATCCGATTTAAGGATAATTACTTGGATACGCCCTTGACATTCGGCATCCTTACCAAAGGTTGCATTTAACCACCGATTTTCATTAAAATTGATGATGAAATATTTTATCATTTCGGAATTCGGATATTTAATTTAAGTACATATATATTACATAGAGCTCTAGTGATCCATGCTACGACGACGTCAGGAACGAATATACATTTTTGAACGCCACTGAAATAGAAGCATTAGTTTATGATTTCGTCAAGAGTCATTCTTTAACACATTTAAAACCGCGGTTGAAAATCAATATGTGTCAAGGTGTAATTTTTTGTTGACTGTCCAACAGTCTGGGACGACAAACTTGCTTTCCGCTGTATAAAACATATAAACTGATACAGGTGTATTTTATGGCCCAATTTACAGGACAGTGATTTACCAAGGTACGGAAATGTCCAAACATTAGTATAGTAAATTACCTTGCTGACTTCACATAAAATCCACAATATGTCTTTATAAACATAAACACTGTACACATAATCAGTCATGAAACGTTATACAAAAACGCTATAAAAGGTGAAAAGTAATAATCAACAATTCATTTTATTGTTATTACTCGGTCGGGCTGTCGAAATGCAATAATTTTTCTCTCAATTCGAAACGTCCAATTTTCAGAAAATTTGCATCTTTTACTGTGTGTTTATGGCGCAAACTTTGCAGTAAATGTTTAATTTTTTCAAGTATTGATTAAAATTTTCTTTAGAAATTTTACGATGGTCGTTATTATAATCTATTTTTGAGATATATAATTTTTATTTAACTGTATCTGTCTGAAAGCTGGCGAGTATTTGCTGGACATAAGGAATCACTAAAATTTTATTGTACCCATGCCGATAAAACGATCGGTTCAATGTTGTGTATGTATTTGATATTAAGTAATCGAGAAAGGCATAGTAGCTTAGTTGGGGAGCGCGTAGATCTTTGAACTGTAATGTTGAATGTTCAATTCAAGTCAGGATCATTCATCATTCCTTCACTCCGGGAACTGCTGGGGACGCCATCCGTTGCAAGTTACCACTCTGGACTCGTAAGCTTCAAAAAGTCCGGGAACGGAAATCGGCACTGCACCATTCCATACAATGGGAATGGTCGTTTGCATTTCAAGTAAATCAGACATGTACTCACACCCATACTCCTTTCGGTATGATTATCAATCTCCGTCAACAGGCATCGACTCATCTTCAAAAACCGCTAAATAAAAGTTTGTTGCAGGCGTAAATCATTTCCTCGACTGTTTTAACTGAAGCTACCGTTACATTGATTCCGTTGCTGTCAACCAAGGATTCTCGAAAATTAAAACGTTAGAATTGTGCATAAAGGGCAATGTTGTTTGGTGAGCAACACCGAACGCTTGTCGAGGTCCCGGTTCAATTCGATTACATGATACTACAATTCCATCGCGCCAAAGCAGGGCTTGAATATACAAAGAATTCTTGTAATTCTATCTGTTACGAATGTGATTGTTAATAATGCCATGGTATATGCTGACATTTGTCGTTCGCGGTATCTAGAATCTTTACACGTATTTTTCATGTACTCATGTAAACGTATAACACGCAACAACCTCAGTTAAAATAGCGTTTCGCAATGCAAGGCGGTCCCATTAGAACACTTTAACGCAGGAAAGTATTTACCACAGTTTTGCAGTTAGTGTTCCAAGATAAGTCAATATTAATTTTATGCTATTATACAGACTACAAATATAATAAAAATGTCGTTATCGCAGATACTCGTACGCCAAAGGATATATTGGCACTATGGTACGATATGTCTATACTACATAGTACATATGTCCTGCGAAGGTATGTCCAAATGATCAAGCATGGCCTGCCTGTAAAACGTGAAATAGAAATAGATGACATACATTTTTGAGCATGACATTTGAACTATACAAACCTTGAGCTAAATCGTACGAACCATTCGCAACTTGCACAAACGGGCGTAGGATTTATACTGATTACTAAGGGATTTGACCATTTATTTCAGGGTCGAACGCAAATAGTGTCATCTTGGTTATTTAAATCACGTTTGGTTCACTACTGTTTCTGCAGTATGTACTGTGGCAATTTGAAATACATGCATTCATTTCAATGCTTCTGATGATAACAGTAAAATATGAATCACTGAAAAATAGGGTTGTTCAACCGTAGCTTCTCAACGGCATCAGGTACGCATACATGTACATATTATAGGCGTAACGGTGAGTAAAAACTTAATTACAACCGTTACATGATTTGCTAGTCAACGTTGTTGCAAAATCATTATGTAATATATCACAAAACGACTAGCAACATAGGCAATACAATAATTTAATTAATTTCCAAGCATTTTGGAAAAGATTAAATGATAAAGCAGCCCACTTAGCACATATCCGTTTACCGTGTCATGATAGATTTTCCAATTTAAAACAGACGGGTAAGATAAAAATTTTCCATGAATTTTGTAAGTCTTACATAGAACCCACGAATTTGAAATTTTATGGGTGTTGCTAAATTCGACGTAAGCAGTGATTTTCTGGGTGATGGTCGTAATACACAATAATTACACAGTAATTTGAAATTTGTGGGTGCTACTATTTCGCACGCACCCAGTAAATTTGCAGGTTCTATCAAGATCAAGTAATTTAAATTTTTGTGGGACAAATTTTATCTCAGCCATTCTGTTATTAAGTGGACCATCTATAACATAAAATATTTTGGCTTCATATTTCAAACTGAGAAATATAGCCCAGCGTAAATTGAATTTACAGTTGTTACGAATTGTGGCAAGCCCAACATCATCTTATTAATGTTTATGGCTCTTTGAGTACACGTTTTTGGAGGAAGGGCTTGGCGTACGAAATAGATTGGCTCATTAGTGCGAGTCAAGCTATTTGTTTTTTCAAATGTTAGGGTACACCTGCTACGCTGTCGCTCAAATAGGTCACACCATGAAGTACGATATAGTCATTCAAATATAGCGAAAATTCGCTTTGATTTTTTATTTCTTGTTTATTGCAAGGGCGTTACTATCGCGAGGCTTACGGTGGTTCGGACCTTCCAGCTATCACGTTTCTATAGCATATTTATGTTACCCATATTGCAACGAATTTTCAGCTTGTCTTTACACCCAAGATTCATAACGCAACAATTTCATCACGATTACGAAATTACTGTTTATAAATTAACTCATGAGTATTTTGTCACGAAATTGTGATCCTGTGTAGCAAAAACAGCGGACACCGCTCCAGTGATTGGCTGTGTGACCGTGATGCGTAAGGCAGCAAAGGAATAGTGTGCCGTTGATTAATCATGTAACGTACCTTTTGTATTTCAGATCAAGTTAATAAGTTGTATATAATTAACTAACTTAACCTTAAATGATAAACAATGGGTTTTTATAGTGTGGACCACCACGTAAAGAAACTACGTTTAATTACGCCAGCGATGATTGAATGATGTGAGACCACAGAAATATTTATAGTTTTGTGAATATTATCTGTCATTTGCCTTAAAATGTGTGCACATACGGCCAGATTGCGCCAAAGTCTAATCAGACGATTGCCAAAAAGGACACGTTTTGTCAGTGCCGAACCGCAGTTTAAAACGAAGTTCACAAGTTAACTAGGCTCGTGCGTTTTTACTAACCGGATTGGGCCATGCGTCTTATTCTAATAGAAGGCGTTGACCGCTAGAGCGTTGTTATTTAATACTAGCTACTATGATACTAAATAGATACTGAATTGGTTTGTACGCTTACGGCAGGTTTCAAGTACATATTTATGCTTACCAAATACTAAATGCGGTATATGCAACATTATTTAAAGTGAATGGTTAATAAATGGTTATTTTCTCTGGATATTTAAAACTTTGCAGTTTTTTTTGCATTATGATGTCATTATAGCGAGCTTAGCGATATCGTCATATCTTCGTATTTTCTAAAGGTACTTTGTTATGTGATGCAGATATTCGTGTATGTTTTATAGAGTCCACATTAAAAAGGAATGCGCTCGTCAGTATTTTGTTTTTAATTAAGATTTCTGCATGCCAATCACGGTTTTTATGAAAGTTTGCCAATGTCAAGCTTTCACTACTGGATAATCCCGCAGCGCGCTACCTATTATATTCAATATCTCATTGCCCTGTCACTTGTTTTTGTTTTAGTCAGTTGAAATCTGATCCACTAATTCAGTAATGTCCTTCCATCTCAACGAGGGTTTTGTCGTTTCCCAAGTCTATATTTTCCCTACCGGGATCTGTTTATGTTAAAGTCTCTTGCCCTGCAGCTTGAGATAATCATTCCTGCACTACGAAGTACTGTCTGTGCAGCCCAACAGCAATTTTCGTCAGATTTCCACAAGTTCAAGATCTCTGATACTACTAGCGCATTTCGCAGCACGCAATTATTTGCCGATTGATTTGCAAATTCTGTTATTTATTGTTAATCCTTTCCTTCTTAAACTAAAGCGTATGTTGCACAATCTTGAACAAACCTTTGCTCAAACCGCGGACTGAACCTGGATCACACGTATATACTGGTGTTCGAGTCTCGTACACTAACAACTATGCCATCTCGGAACTTTCTCGGTTCATTACGCAAACCAAACGAATAACAACGCGCGTGCAAACGCAAGCCGAGCGACACACGCGACAATTACCTCACCACGAAATGTACACAGTGACAAATGTGTCAATATACGAACGATGAGTTTAATGAAACAATAGTCTGAACGTTGATTAAGCCTTTACTTTTTAATCACAAACTTATGTTGCATAATCTTGAACAAACTTTTGCTCTAAAAGCGGAATGAAGCTGGTTCTCGTACACTTGTCACTATGCCATGTAGGAGCTGTTGCTCGAATTTCTCGGAAGGGCCCGAACGCAACAATGTGAGGGGAGGGGTGAAACGGTGGGCAGTATGATAGAAATATTCTGGAAGGGTGGGACGACGGGACGCAGTACATCTTGCAATCCTTGTACGGTTATGTGTATGCTGATTACTATAAGTTTATATATACATTCAGTGACCGACTTGCTAGATTTTTGGGAGATCGACCTACATATCAGTCTCCCAGGCATATATGTATACAGATATATATATATGCATAATTGATCAACGTGGCAAATTTTTGCGTGGACGCCAGACATATTTCTAAATATAGATTCAAGATTGACCAACTTGTCATATTTCTGGAGGGAGGACATATTTGGTTGCCGGCGCCGGCATGCATATTTTGGAAGGAAGGGCGCCTGGTGTTTGCGCCCATGGTTGGTCGGTTCCTTAAGGAACCTCGTAAAGTGAACGAATAACAACGCACGTTGCAAGACGAAAGACAAACTTACAATCAACTGCAGATTCACTAAACAAGTATTGTGTCTCTTTTCCAACCACGGTTTCTGTCATGTTTCGGCAAGTGAGCATTTCGGTACCGTACAACTCAACAAAACAGTATTTCAGTGATGTCTCACTGAACTAAACCGTTGTTTAGAAGTTTGGATCTTACGCTTTTGAACTGAGCACAGAAATATTTGCTTTTTACCGTGGCAATAGCGTTAAAGTTGTTTAAAATTTAGTAAAAGTAGCTACTACAAATTCGCTTAGCTCAAATAACGTAAATGTATAAATTGTGTACGAATATGATATATAACGTTTATATATGTGTGCGCGTGGGCGTGAAATTATTTTGTAATTACATCTCCGAAATAAGAATTTCCGCCGAAAAATGCGGACTAAGTATATCGTAAATTGGTATGATTTCAGATCGATGAGAAGTACCTTACCGTGTGATCAAAAGTGATTCATCAAAGATTTATTTGGCAATCTTCAATTATTGCTCTACTTAGTCACGAATGCTGCCAATAATTAGTTGCATATTGTATTGCTGCGTTGTTCCAATGCTGTTCAATATCGCTGAAGCGGTAACACAGCAACAGCAACAACGCATTGTAGTTGAGCCCAGTGATACGTCGGTGCGCCTTGGTGAACGAGCAGTCCTGCGGTGTCAAGTCGAAAATCAAGTTGGATCGGTGCAATGGTTGAAGGACAAATTTGCAATGGGCAGCCAGAGGGACATGCCCGGATTCGACGGGTATTCGATGACTGGTTCTGCTGCTAATGGTTAGTTATTGTGAGACACGTGCGGGTTCCGAAGTCGCGGCCGAGGGAAGGAAGGATCGGCCTTTGGCCTCCAAGAGGTATCAGCCGGTCGGCAGAGTTGAGCGGCCTCTACGGCGCCTCTCATAGGTTTGGTCGACACAGCTTGGCACCTGTGACGTGGGAGTCAGGGTCGTGCGACGTTTTAGGGGCATCTGCGTTAGGCGCCGAGGGCAGTACGGCTCCTTCCGGGAATAATCTCCCCTTTCCCCATAAGCGTGCATGATTATTGTTGTATGATTTTTCCTGTTATATTTGTTAACCTAACGCTTGTCTAACTATGTAATTTGTGCAACAACTTTCGGAGTCATAAGTTTGGACGACTGGCATTGTCATTATTTTCGAATTTTCCCAAACTTCGAATCATGCGTGGCGCAAAGTAGCAGAACAATGTGCATAATATCGCCTATTTAATTGGGGTCTATTAAATAAATTTTGGATGCTGGATATGTAACTATAGTAAAAAATTTTTCTTGAAAGTTGTGGCTGAATCGCTCTTCAAAAATGGCGAAAGGTGTGACTAGAGGAAACTGGTTTAGTGCGAAACTCAAGGTACGCGATCCGATATTTAAAATTTCACTATAATTTAAATACTATAAAAAGAATGTTGCTAACATAAAGCATGCATACCTGTTTAATTGTTGCTCTAACTGCCGAAATGCTTGGTGCATGTCGTTTAGTCGTCTGATCCTTGGTTGTATTCCCAGCCAGACTGAGCTTGTAATTTTTCTCAAATTTGCATCAAAAATGAAACATTGTAGGCGGTGGAATTGTTAGAGGGCAACAGTTCTCTCTGAAATTGTCGACATGACCCTTTGGCTAAGACCATCGAATATTGGCATCGGTATAAAGCACTAAGAATTGCAAATTACTGGGACACTTTACTATTATAATAAATTATATTCAAGCTCTTTTCATATGTTTTGCTTATCCATTACGATCCGTAATTTACTGTACTACTACACCTAATCGTGCAGATATTTATATTTGAACCGTTCGTTGTTTCAATTTAGATCCACACACATTTGCTAAGATGGCATTAATGTATTCCCAACTTTAGGGCACTAAATTTCGTAAAAATTCATTTTTGTACCAAACCGTTAGCTTTATAGAAAAGAAAGATAACCCATTGCATTATTTTACCGCATCGCCTACTTGTGGATTTTGCTATTTTAGTCTGTGTTCATGTTGAAGGTTGTGGCGCCGACGTTCCAAACGAATTTATATTCTTTTCTACATTATATCTCTTGGCGACTGTAAAATTGATAATATATTGCATAGCTAGGCATTAAGTTCTGTAATTGTTTTTCTTTTGCTTTTTTCTTTTTTAAACAATCGCTAAAATTCAATTTTCAAGTTAGTTGTGATTTCGCCTACCGAGGAGTTTAGAATTTAGGATACGTCAAATTTGCGTAAAATTGTATTGTGTATAAATTAGAAACCCACCCAAACCTCGTCTTGCTCAAAAACACAAGGAAATGATCGAACTACATTGATGACCTCTGCGACAGTATTTTGTGAATAAGGGCTTTAATTTAGATTTTTTTCTCGCGCTACACAAATATCGGGTTGTTTTTGTGAGTTTACCGGCACGACGTTATTTGTAATAGTTTACAAGTTCCTCACTGACTAATGTGTAAATTAGAAACACACAGTCACGAATTTTAAAGATACGCTGTCACTAATTTTTTTGCTCCCACTAATACATGTCCAAACTCACATGGTTAATCTAACAAACGTTTTACAAAATAGTATGTACTGTAGTTTTCTAAACAATGCATTCATTCCCTTTAACGTTTACTTAGCATTCCTTTTAAGGGTCTCCAAAAATACAGAAAAGTCTTGTAATGTAACGTTCTAATCATGAAAAATGATAATTACCATTATCGATAATTACCATCGAGTGGAATGAGCGAGCGAAGTGAGTGCATTCCACTCGCGAGCGAAGCGAGCGAGTGAAACCAGAATTTTCAATTTTGGCTCTGGAGGGGGGTTGAGGAGGTCCTGTCTGTGTGTGTCGCACCTGGATCTCGATAACAGTTGGGCTGATTTTGATGCATGATAGCTCATTCGAACCGCAATGGTCGATTTAGGTATAATGACGGAGCCTGATTTTTGAATTTTTCCCATGGGAAAAGTTATCGGGCAAAATGATGTCATTTTGGCCCATTTTTCGGACACCCCCTCCAGTTTTTGCGACTTTTCTCAATAAGTAAACGAGGTATCCGCAAACTAATAGGCCTATTCCATGTAGCTTTACCAGGGCCTTCCAATGATATATAACAAGTTTTTTCAACTACTTCCCAATCTGGAGTCTATAAGCTTATTGTTGGCGCCAAATTTCATATTTGGTGAAAAGTCGTGGGAAATGCACCTAAATGTGTGTTTTTTGTTCCTTGTAGTGCCTTATATGGGTTTTATGGGCAGATAAACTCATTGCAAGTATTAAAAATATTGTTGGGCAATTATTTTTTACACTTCTGATTCATACTTGGCATAAAACTGACGTTTTCGACGCGAGCTTCACTAGTACTTAGCGCTTTTCAACGGGTGTTTGTGCTATAAGTATAGTGATTAAAAGTATAGGTTAGCTGGAAATGAGTTCAAAGATTTAAAAACGAAACAAATTATCAATTCATGATTAGGCATAATCACAGTTGTTTTAGGTGAATACAATTTGCAAATCGAAAGTGTCGTGCTTGAAGACGAAGCAGATTACCAGTGTCAAATGGGTCAGACGGAAAACGCACGTGGTCAAATGTCAAAAAGAGTTCATCTCGCCGTGCTAAGTAAGTAATTAATAAATTGTTGTTGTACATTTTTATAGAAACTTTTTACTCAAAGCAACAGGACCAAAACCACTGAATTACTACAGCACGGTTATTGGGAGACATTGCCATATATAGTGTCTTTTTTGGCAGCCTTGTATAGTGGGGTTTTTTTCCTTGACACGACAACCTTTGCTTGTGTATATTTGATGAGAAACCAACTGCCAATTTTGACGTTTTATTGCCTGCTACTCTTCAGTATATTACTGAAAAAAATTGCTCAGCGATTTCTTTGAAGTATATATTGTATATTTGTCTAGGTCTATATACTAATACATATATATTGATTTTCAATTTTAGGTGTCCATTCGCCTAGAACAGTGAAATTGTATGTACTTTGGTGAAATTCCAAATTTTTCAATAACAAGCAAAAGGGGTTTCAACTGTGAACACTATGCGAAAACAAATAGTACACGTCTTTATGTCAAAAGACAACAAATTATTTTTTGTGCAAACTTTAGCCGCAACGTCCTGCTACTAACATTTTAACGTATAAAAGATTCCAATTATGGAGATATATTTCGCACTACAGAAATAGTTAACGAAATATTATTCACGAGCTGAAAAGTGCGGGAACGGGGTTTGACCAAAATTATATAATTACCACAAGCTGACAATTGAAAGGTCATCTAAAGATGTATGGTATAAAAAAGCACCGGATATAACGATAATAACTGTCTAACAATGCAAGGGATAATTACTGGTGGATGGAGTCCGTGTACCACTGTGGTTCTTGCTCTATTAGTCCCATTATTTTCACGGAGACCTACTTATGCATGAGAGACGGGTACGCAAATTTGTCCGGACATTATCACCGTAGATACTAGATGCTGCGCTGATACCGGTGGGCTTTGCGCCGATGTTTTTAAATATTGGTTAGCCATATAAAGCCAAATAATGAAAATAGTTTTGCTTCTTAATTCATGGTCATATCTGAAATCACGAATAACAGTATACAACGTTCATAGGACCACAACAAGCACAGTAAAACTTTGAAGCAAATAAAGTCAGCTATTCCGAAGAGATTATAACTGCAATATATATACGAATCCTGGTCAAAGATTGTGCTTTTGGATATGGGCTATCACGTAATTTGGACAAAGTTATGAATATATCGATGATCTAATATGCAGATTTGCCTGGCACTAACTTAAAATTGTATAGTTAATTATTTGAAATAGGTTTTTATGTTTCTGTGTCATTACAGTACTGTGAAAATTTTTTATCAAATCACTATAACGATGACAATGTTATAAGTGGAAACAGTTAAATTCGACTTGATTTTGACCTGAAACTGGGAGTTGATTAACCTTTTCCCATACAAATAGAGGGATACAAATAAATGTCTTTTAATAATATGTTATAAACTACAATATATGATAAAAAATATTAATTAATATATGATACATTTAATTACATTATATGATAAAAATAGAGCTATTCTGCTATCCATTCATGTCTCGTATTCTATTGTGAAAATCTGCAGTAATGCAATAAACCAAGAAACAGGCCGATTTGTTTTAGCAGAAAAATTTGCAACTATTGGTTTATAATTTGGCACCGTTTACTGTGTCTTACTTGGAGTAGTATCCGTCGCAATCTGTTCATGACTCCCAGTTGCCGGTTAACTTTGGCTACAACTTGGAAGAATATGTGGACATGTCTGTCTTTGAGATCAGGAACTTGAAGGTTCAAACCGACGTTTTGTTGAATTAATGTTTGGTATTACATAAGATAAACGCAACGGTAATAAGCATCATTTAAACTATGTTATCTGAGTACATTTAACTGTAAATTTAAGCTTATGATCAATAAATTATATGTGAAAAACTGTGAAGACATTGAAATAGTTTGAACTTATCACAGAACGCAAATCGTTTCGTAAGTTTAATCCTAACGAAGACGCCGTGACTATGACAAAAGTAATAGGTACAGTATTATGCGAAGAATACAAGGCTACGAACTAACCTTTTTAGTCACTGAAATTAAAGTGGCTGTAACACATGGGCTGCAGAAACTGCATAAACAAAAATTCAAATTATGCTGCGCGTTGTAAAGTTACATATAAATTTCCTGTGCTCGCAGTAACTATAGTGCAAACTCCTTGTGCATCTAGTTGTCTGAAGATGTAAGGTAACTCACAATGACCGTGTCACTCACTTACGCATCCTTTATTAATGGGACAACCTGAAATGTACAACATGTATGACTTTGCACAGAGTCTCTCAATTACATTTTGACGTTGTTGCAGGCCATGAGGGATTATTTCCGGTCAAACAACTTACCCTGACCCTCCAGCGTAGCCGGCTTTGATCATCAATATGAGTTTTTTGTTTGTCTGAGTGAACAACAGATGATTACTTGCCTTCTTCGAATGAAGTTTATTATATTTTTGTAAATGATATTGTTTGGGCTGGCTAAATCACAACTACGTCAGGAGTTGGTTGTAGCCTATCTAGCCGTGCAATCAGATGTTCGCATGCATGAATGTGCATATTGCTTTGATAAAACACAAGGTCTCGCATTTATTTTAACTTTTGATATTCATTCATACATACAGAATAGACATAACTGTTATTTCTGCACACTTCTGCACAAATTAATCCACAAAATATGTATTTTTGAAAAACACACTGAAATAAAATCCAACCTGTATTTGTTTGTTACGTTATAGCTTCACCTTAAATGAATCGATTTTACAAATACATATAACAAATGGGAGGTTAATTTTTTTATAAATAAAGGACTGCTTCAAAGACTCTCTTACAGTGATAATTTTTATTCTCTTTAGAACCGCCATCTGCTCCAGTTATTGTCAACTACGGCGATATTATCACGGCACAATTTGGTCGCAACTATACCATTTCGTGTAAGTCAGGCGGTGGCAAGCCAGCTCCGCGTTTGCACTGGGTGGTTGCTCGTGACGTTGAAGGATTACGCGTGGTACGAAACATAAGCGATCATTCGTCAAGTCGAAAACGTCAGCAGGATAAGCTGTTTTCGATAACGAGTGACTTGAGGTACGAACAGATTTACAAAGATATATATTTTTGAGTTGACAAACTAAAACTATACAACATTTTGTTTAACATGTAGACCGCCGCTAACACTAACATTCCGGGTCACCAACGATTCTTTTACTGGTGCAAGCCCTGTACTTTATCGGCAGCATTAAATTAAATTGCAACCCTGAATCATATTGCTGATAATTTTGACTATTTATTGACGTATTAATGCTTTTTTGACATAAAATAGTCTATATGCATTTGACGACCTGCCTAACGAAAAAAGCACCTTCACGTTATTTCCGTTTAATATGACTGCCAATTAAACATTCAATGCCAAGTAGTAAAAGTCATGTTGTTAGCCAAATTATGAGTAATATATACAACGGTTGGGCTATCGCATTTCCAAATTTTTGTAGAGAATTAGTAACAACAAGGCAATTTTTTTGCACATTAATGTGCGAACGTTCAACGGGAATATTCAAGTATTTAACTCTAAAACTGACCGCATATATTTTTTATCTGCCCGCATTATCGGGATTAGCGCAATAATTAACAGTAGCCATTTGAAATATGTGTATTGCCAGCAGGCGATATGAGAAGACATGTTGATGACATTGTTATTGGAAATTAACATAAATGGTACCGTTTTGTTCCATGCGTATAGCAGGAGTGAAGCAGGAATTTTTACTCAGACCTTTTTCGGTTAACTCTTATGATAGATATCTAGATACTTTTGTCGCTATATATAGCATTTTGCACCGGCTGCCGCAAATGTTTTTTTGGTCTCGTCTTTTTTAGAAAGTTGATGAATGTTCATGGTATTTATATCTTCCAGAAGGCCTTCAGCCAGAAGGTGACAAATACTATTATACAGCTAGTTGTGATTATGACAACATCCCCGATTACGGTTCTGTGGTCGTCCAATAGCACGTGTTCACATTTTGCAACAGGATTTTTATAATTTGCTGGATCTGCACATAATAGATGCTTCTCAAACGGTTTTTGCCGTGTAAAACGAAAATGATTGTTAATTAACCTGTAGTTAAATTCTTGAGATAATTGTACAATTAAAGTGAACAAAAGCAGCGAAATTCTCTATTTTTATGCATATGCAATGTCGAGTTTGCAATGAAGTGCGATTTTATAAAAAAATAAAAAATACAAACAAACTAAGAAATAATACCATCAATTATTTATCGAATAATGATTTTATGATCCTCTGAATCCGCAGCAATGATTGTATTTTGGCAACATTCGCTGCCGCAATATCTGAAATTTCTGGTCATTGATACATATCAAGTCAAACGGTCATAGACATATGGTCCAGTTCCGGTTAAAACGGAAAACCACATTATCGATTTTTTAAACGAAATAGTTGGTTACCCCTTTGTCAGTTAATATTGACATTTATATATATGTTTTGTGATACTAATATTGTGGTACGGGAATGTCAACAACATATTCTTGCCTCGTGTGAACTGGAAACTGGAGAATTTTTAAGATTATAAATTGTAACTCTTTACTCAATTTTAGAAGTACAGAAATAGAATAGCTCAATAGATATGTGAAATCGGTGAATCATGAAATGCGGATAATGTATTGCTAGAAACGATAACAACAGACATAATACGGAATTTGTTGCTATGATTTAATATTTGCTTGATTTTTTATTATGGGATGTATAATATGCCAACATTCAACGATTTGAACCTAAAATGTATGTACTTCGATAACGTGTCGTGCCTATTTATTATGGCAGTCATAGCGAGCGTTACTAGGCAGTTGTAAAATGGTTTACTATGGTTTTATGGGTTCGGGTGTACGGCGTGATAGTTCAATGCACTACAATCAAACTCATTTGACATTCCCGACATTCATATCTTCCGTACCGTAGGTACAATTTAATTAAGCCACACAGACGCTGCTACACCAGGCATATGCTAATTTGTCTCCCTGGTACAGTAATATTATCTAAAGTCGAGGTGTGATTTGCAAACAATCCAATTAATCAACGTTTAATCCTAACAAATATTTTTAGGTTCGTCCGAAATATTTCAAAACAGTTTTGCCCAAAATCGTAGATTTCAGTTATATATTGTAATAACTTTGAGAACAAGTAGTACCAAATTAAGTAAACCTTGCTATTGTTTTATTTCAGCTACTTCCCAAAGAAATCTGACGGCGGAAACTATTTGGTGTGTCTGGCCGAACATCCAGCGTTAGATTCGAAACTTAATACAGCTGCTCAACTACGAATTCAGTGTTAGTTTAACACTTCTAGGAATTTCATTTATAGCTACTCATGCCCATACTGCTGGCTGCTCGTCAGCTCCTACCTCTAGTACCGTTAAAACATACATGCTCATAGGGGAAGGGGA